>ML661893.1:3352452-3377850 GCA_007570785.1 Antilocapra americana
GTGTGTGTGTGTGTGTGTGTGTGTGTGTGTGTGTGTGTGTGTGTGTGTGTGTGTGTGTTGACCAAAGGCCCTGTTGCCTGTGCTGGGGTCCTGCCAGAACTCGGACAGCTGCTGATTTTGATCACAAGAGTGTGGTCATCAGGGAGGGAGGGCCCTTAGAGAGATCTCAACGCAGGCGTATTAATAAATGACGGATCTACCATCAGAGGAGATGGTTGGATGGCATCACCGACTCAATGGACATGAATTTGAGCAAACTACAGAAAATAGTGAAAGATAGGGAGGCCTGGGGTGCTGCAGTTCATGGGGTAGCAAAAAGTCAGACACAACTGAATGACTGAACAACAACCATCAGATTTCCTTCCTCTGATCCTCCTCAACACAGTGCCCCATCCAGAGCTATGATCTACTAACTAGATCTGACAGAAGAGTTAATAGCTGTTCTGTGGTTCCAATTCCAGACCCAAGAGTCTGAGCCTCAGTGATTCCTCTCCAGGGGATTGAAGAGCCTCCACCAGATCCTACAGCTTGGAGAGAGAAGCCAGCCAGTTCTCCCGATCCAGACCCCGGGCTCTTTTTCCTGACATCAGACTTATTACATAGGGTGACACCCAAGCCTTCCTGTCTTCCCACTCCCTGTGAATCATTGCTGGCTGCTGCCAAGAACCAGGTTTCACAGCTGCTGTGCTTGCAGCCCTGGCACTGGCTTCCGAGGACAGCTGCTGCTGCTGCTGCTGGGCCCGCCCTGTCCCCAGGGCAGCTGGTCTGTGTGCCAGGAAGGCACAGAATGGTGCTGAAGTACAGGTAAGAGTTCGTCCAGTCCAGAGAGTTCAGGGAGGGAATTCTGGGCAGAAGAATCAGCAGGTGTAGAAGGGCCTGGCAGAGCTGAAGGGAGAAGAGGGGTGGGCAGGAGCTGGAGGAGGAGCTAGAGGTAGCAGCCAGAGTCCTGGCTTCGGCGACATGACACCGCTGTCCGCAGGACCTGGGTTTTGATCTTGGCTTAGCTACCACTTTGCTGTGGCTCTTGGAGCAAGTCCCTGCCCTTCGGGCCTCGGTTTCCCTGCCTGTTCAGTAAGAGGGGGCTTTTTTCTTTACTGGTGGCTCAGTGGTAAAAATTGCCTGCTGCTACACAGGAACTCCAGGAGACGTGGGTTTGATCCCTGGGTTGGGAAGATCCTTTGGAGAAGGGAATGGCAACCCACTCTGGTATTCTTGCCTGGAGAATCCCATGGACAAAGGAGCCTGGCTTGTTACAGCCATGAGGTTGCAAAGAGTCAGACCCGACTGAGGTGACTGAGCACATGTACAGAAACACAGTAAGAGGCAGGATCCACTGCCGCTATAGCCCTTCCTGACTTGCCAGCAGTCTCCAGTGTCCTGCCTGGTGGAGGGGACCAGATGCTGATCCTCAGAGAGGCTCAGCCTCGCCGGAGCCGGCCCAGTGGTCCCTGGGCTTCTGCAGGAGCAGGATGGGGAGAGGGACACGACATCCTTCTTACCTTTGTGCACTGGGGCAGGAGGCAGCTTGGCACAGGGTACCAGCCACCACACACGTCTCTAACCCTGGTGAGTCATGCACCTTCTCTGAGCCCTTTCCTCCAAAGGGTAACAGACCACTGGACCCAGGGCCCTGGCAGCTGGTGGGGCGGTTGGAGCCCGGGGATGCCTGCGTGGCCAAGGAATGTGTTTACTTCCCCCACTGCTGAGAGGAAGCCCAACAAGGCCCCTGCTGGATTCCTTCCCAGCCAGACCAGCAGGACTTTCCGCCTCCTCCTCAGGCCAGCCAGGCCAGCCACATGGTTCTAGGCAGTACCTCCCACCAGCCACTTTTCTTCGGGACTATCCCGCTCACTTTATCCTTCCACAAATAGAAAACTGGGCCAGTCGGGGCCACCCACTGGTTTTTGGCCCTTGCCCTGGAACCAGGACCCTGCTCTCCCCTATAGCTGTGTGTCTAACCACTGTGGAGCCCTCACATGTGCCTTGCCTCTCTGGCCTCAGTTTCCCCTTCCTCTTATGCAGGGATAGGACTAGTTAAGCTTTGAGGACCCCTTCAGGCCCAGGAGTCAGGGGAAAGTCCTGAGGAGGCAGCGTGATTTGGGGGCTGTGAGCCCAGGCTGCCAGTCACTCACCAAGATTTCAGCACCTGAATGAGCCACCTTCCATTCTAGGTGCCGACAAACCAGCAGCAAGCAAGACAGATGCAGTCCCTGGCACCAGTGACAGAGGTAGGCACTGAAGAGACTCTTGAGCATGTTGAGAAGGAGAAGACCCCATATGAATAAACCATCAGAGTGGTGAGAGATGGCAGGTGGTGGTCAGGAAAGTCTTTGTCCTGTAGGTGACATTGAAGCTGAGATGCAGGGGAAGAGGTGGTGCCCGTGTCATCAAGAAAGGGGCAGAAGAGAGCACTCCAGGCTGCAGGATTGGTCTGTCTGAAGGAGTGAGGAGGAAGGACTCGGTAGGGGACATGCAGACCAAGGCGCTAACTTCACCATTAGAGCCTCTGGGACCCTAGAAAGGGCCCTTAACCTCCCCTAGGCTCATCGTCATCATCTTAAATTAGCCAAAATACCTAACTTGCAAGATACTCACGAGGATTTAATTATATAGCTTATTCCAGGGCCTTATGAAGACCAGGTACTCAATAAATGGCAGAAAAGTATCTAGTTATGCCCTGTGTATATATGATTTATAACTATTGTCTGATTATATTTTGTAATCCATTCTTCTGTTTTTCTTTTTGTTCCTATCTTTGCACTTTCGTGCTACATTTTACATATTTCTTTAAATTTCTATAATGGGAATATTATTGTTATTACTAATATTAGTACCAATAATAGTAATAAAATGAGAATGTGGGAGAAAGTATAAGCTGCTATGCAAATGGGAGGAATTCTTATCATATATTCCAAATGTCTCAAACTTCATTGATATATAATACACTGCATCACAGAATCAAAAGGTGCTTGCAAACCCAAAGCCTCACCCATGTGTGGGGAAGCTGCAGACACTGGGTCTCTTTTTTCATGGGGCTCTGGGAAATGGCATAAGGGATACACTGAATGCAGGCAGATCCTTCGAGGAAGGGAGAGAGTCAGGAATAGAAGCTCTGGGCCCTTGTGAGCACTGTCAGCAGGACTTTGGTTGACCCTCCTGAGGGAGAGAATTGGCTGTATGCAGACTGAATGAATGAAGATGAGGAAGAATTTTCTGACACATTCCTAACAATTCAATTCCAAAGATAAAATGACTTCGAGAGGTAGTAATTGTGTGAGCTGTACTAATCCTTTAAGAAATGGATTCAAGCCTTAGATGGACAGATGGTACTATTGAGGGGTGGTGGAGGATATAGAAAATGTGGAAGAGATAATGCCATCAATTAGGAATTGATTCAACTATGGGAAACAAGTTCAAAACAATGGCTTCCCAATATGGATGCTTATTTCTTTGTCTCGTAAAAGTATTAAGTAAAAAATTTAAAGATGCGAAGTCCAGGGCAGCGGTGGCTGTCCTAGCTAGTTCACGTCCTTCTAGTTCACGTCCACCTTCCCTATGGTGCAGCACTCATCCTAGTGGTACAAACTGGTGGTCCTCATACCCACATTCCAGGAAGCAAGACTGAGGAGACAGAAGCAGAAAGGTGAACAGAGAAGAAGGAAAGAACAAAGGAAGATTCTCAAAAGCTGCCACTTCTCGTTGGCCAGAGCTTAGTCACACAGCATACCTAGTGGCAAAGGGGCATGGGAAATGAAATGTAGTCTTAATTTTAGGTAGCCATTAGCGTGAGCATGTGTACTCAGTCATGCCCAATTTTGCAGCCCTAGGGACTATAGCCCATCTGGCTCCTCTGTCCACGGAATTTTCCACTCCAAGAATACTGGAGTGGATTGCCATTTCCTCCTCCAGACCAGCGTCTCTTGTGTCTCCTGCTTTGGCAGGCAGACCACTGAGCCACCTGGGAAGCCCGCTGTGTTAAGTCGCTTCAGTCGTGTCTGACTCTTTGTGACCCTATGGACTGTAGCCCACCAGGTTTCTCTGCCCATGGAGATTCTCCAGGCAAGAATACTGGAGTGAATTGCCATGCCCTTCTCCAGGGGATCTTCTTGACCCAGGGATCAAACCTGTGTCTCTAAGGTGAAGCCCCTTAGGTTCTAGCCACGGTTCTAGCTAAGAAGTCCTTTGGTGGAAGGAGGGAATCAAGGTTGAGGAACAATCAGCATGTTTCTGACATCCTTCAGTTCCAAAAGTCCATAAGCTTGTGATTCTTGATCTTCTATCACTGTAACTCAGGTCCAACCCCTTCCTTTTGACACAAAGTGGGTATCTGAATGGAATAGGACAGGCTAAGACTGCTAAGGGAAGGCAGGAAGGATCACAGAAATGCTGTATCAGAGAGGGAACTGCTTCTCTCTTCTCCATGCTGAGTGCTGACTCGATATTTGGAAGCCTCTCACCAGGAACCTGTGAGCTCAGCAACCTACAAAATTGCCTTTCCTTGAGGTAATGAAACTTTCTGTAGTTTGTTGTGGTCCATGTGCAGGTTGGAAAAGAATTTCCAGACATGAGGTAGAATGAGAGAAGAATAAAGTTTATTAGAGTGGGAGACGCTGTTAGAACAGTGTACTGGCTCAAGGGAGAGCCGAAAGCTCAAGAGACCCTTTTGCAAGCTAGCAGCCAATTTTTATAGTCTCAAGACAGAGAAAATTCCTACCAGAATGGTGGCATTAGGATGACTAGGATGCTATAGGGTAGATAATAGAGTGGGTGTTTTACCTAATATTGGGTCAGGAAACTGGCCAGTTTTGATTCAGAGGCTCATAGCAACAGCTGCTGTGGGGCTCGGTCAGTTCCAGAGATTTTTATCATGTGACCTTGGTACAGAGCTTCCACACCTGTGACCTTGGTATACGGCTCCACACTGTTGGCTTTCACAGGTGGGTGATTTACAAAACACACACTTGAAGGATGTTTCCATATCTATGCCAAAGTGAGGGTGAAGCTGTGGTCTACTATGTCAGGAAACAGCACTGGATTTCACTGCTGTGTGAAGGGATCCATTTTGGAATTTAGAATCCAGAAAATATTTCTCTCTAGCTGAGCTCACATGATTTTCTTTCTCTGTAACATATCAGATAACATAGTGGCCCTCTGGTGTGTCTGCTGTCTTAGCATGATGACTCCCCTTCCTTTGGTAACGTCACCAGCTTTTATTTGGGGAACACCCCATTCCACCTCCCCACCCCAGCTTCCAGTCCATGTGGTTCTGCTGGGGCTTGTTCTACCTTCTCTTCTCCTCCAGGGGCAAGGCATGATGTGCAGGCCTGGCTAATTGAAGTCACAGTGATTGTTTCCTGGATTGGATTATGATTCACTCTGGGATGTTTACATGATACCCTTGAGTCTTTTGCTGATATTATTGAGGATTGAGAGAAGTACATGCTTTCCACTGGGGGCGTTAAGCTGATAACATGCAAATCTGAATTTGCTGGTGGCCATCTTTGCACCTTGTAGAAAAAGCTGGCTTGAGAACGCATGAATGAGGCAACACAGAAGACAGCAGCAGCACATTCCTGATGACATGAGTTGAGTCTCTGAGGCCAGGCCATCCCTGAATTTCCCAATATTTCCCTAAATTTCCCTGTATATGAGTTAATATATACTCTCTCTCTCTTTTTCTTTTTTTGCTTAAGCCAGTTTGAACTCAGTCCCATCACTTACAAATGAAATAGTCCTCAGTTACATACTAACAAAACTACAATTCTGCCTGAAAGTGAAGAGAAGAGTTTTGTGATTAAGAGTGCTAAGTTACCAAAATTGCTTGATTTACCTGCTGCTCAGTTTCTTTCATAGGAAACATGTTGAGGGCTAATGAGCATGCCAACTGTGGCAGAGTGCCTGCAAAAGTGATTGCCAATGATTCCTCTCATCCCTGTGCATGGGTGCCACTCTTCTCATTGGGTAGTGAAATCCATTTTTCTCCTCTTAAACTACGAATCTTGGTTTGTTTTATGAGTTGCTTTGACCCATAGAATGTGATTTCAGGAGTGGTGTGATAGTTCCAGGCTTAGGTCTTAAGAGGACTGGCAGCTTTTGCTTTTGCTCTCTTACACCCTGAGCTTCCATATAAAGAAGTCTCGCTAACCTGCTAGACAGATCATGTGACAGAGGTCTAAGCAGCCCTAGATGCTCCAGTCACCACAGTGGAGACACCAGGCATGTGAGGGGAGATATCTTGGACATTTAGCCCCAGGCAAGCAGAGCAGAGAACAGGAAGTGTGGTACCTTCCTGGTGACATTACTTGAGCCTCTGGATTTAGCCATGCCTGAAGGCAGTCAGTCCAGTTGGATGCAGCTGAATGCAGTAGCTGAAACTTCAATACTTTGGCCACCTGATGCAAAGAACTGACTCATTGGAAAAGACCCTGATACTAGGAAAGATTGAAGGTGGGAGGAGAAGGGGATGACAGAGGATGAGATGGTTGGATGGCATCACAGACTCCATAAACATGAGTTTGGATAAACTCTGGGAGTTGGTGTTGGACAGGGAAGCCTGGTGTGCTGCAGTCCATGGGGTCACAAAGAGTTGGACATGACTGAGCGACTGAACTGAGGTGAATTGAATGCAGTAGACTGAGTAGTCCCAGCGCACATAATACAGAGCCCAGATGAGTCCACCCAAACCTAAGGATCACAAGAAAGAACAAATTGCTGCTTTTTTTTTTTTGCCATGAAGCATGCGGGAACTGAGTTCCCTGACCAAGGATCAAACCTGTGCCCCCTGCTGTGTAACTGTCAAGTCCTAACCACTGGACTGCCAGGGGACTCCCTCAAATTGCTGCTTTAAGTCATTAAGTTTTGAGTTGGTTTGCTACACATCAATAGCTGACTGAAATGCCCACTTGAGCAACTTTAAAATATCAGGATGTGTTACTGGGTGTTTTGTTTGAATAAGGCTTTTTTGAGAGATGGTGGTGGGAAAGGTCAGGATTACAGGTCAGAGGAATGGAGCCTGAGAACTGAGACTCTAGGACAATGAGGAGAGGAACTCTGCTTTTCAGTGACTGGAAACTCAATTGGTGGGAGAGAGAGGCCAAGGTCAAGGTTTCAGCTCAAGAGGCTGACTGATGGTGGATGGGAAGGCAAGTGCAGAGAGACGGTCATGAGGTCATGAGGCTGAGCCTGGGGCTCTGAAATCACAGATCACTGGGTCCTTACAAGGTTAGAAGCCCCAGGTCTAGAGAAAGAAGGGTTATGCTTTTAATGCCTCTAACCTCCTGTTTTTCTTTTTCATTATCCTGTTTTATTTAGGATTTAACCTTCTAAATCATCTCAAATCCCCTTTGAAAGTGGGTTGGAGGCAACGGCTCACAGTCTTCTGAGAGCTGGGATTAACCCTGGAACCCAACATGGGGAACCGGAGTTGACAGACAGCCCCCTGACTCCACTGGCTCTTCTTGGGAAAGGCCCTCAGGTGTGTGAATGTGTGAAGTAAGTGTGTATGTGTACAAGTTGTGTGTGAGTACTTGTGAGAGTTGGATGAAAAAAAAATGGATGTGTGCTTGTATGTGCTTGAGAGTATGAATGTAGGTGAGTTACATGTGTGCACAAGTGTGAGTGTGAAAGTTGGGTGAAACCGTGTGTGCAAGCGCGTTTGTGTGAAAGTGTGTAAGTGTGATCATGAAATGTGTGTGTTGGTGCGATAGGAATGTGTTTCTGTGTATGAGCTGGGTGCGATTTGGGTGGAAATATGTTAGTGTGAGTGTGTTGAGCATGCTGATGGGAGAAGAACAGGAGTGTGTGTCTGAGTGTGTGTGGGTTAAGTTCATCCCCATCACAGCATGAGCATGATCTTCAAAAAACCTAGTTTTCTGGATTGGTCCACAGAGAAAGAAAGTGCTGGGTGCAAGCTGCTTCTAGGACCAGCCCCCTACCCTCGCTGTGACCCTTCCCCAGCAGCCTCCCTCCCCCGCCCCTGCCTTCCTCTGCCCCTGTGGCCTCCTTCCGCATGCTGATCACAGCTGGGCATCCCCACCTCGCCCCTGCACCGCCCCGCCCCAGCCCCAAGGCTGCTCTGCCCCTCCCGGGGTAGGAGAGTGATGAGGGGTGGGCCGCCCCGGGGCCGAGATCCAAGAGAATGCCGCTGCGCCAGAGGCCCTTGTGAAACTGTTTCCTGACAGCAGTGAGGCTGAAAATCCCCAGACCTCCTCCTTCGTGAACTGACGAGGCCACGGCTCCCTTGCGCTGGGATCCCGCTCTCTGCCGCCCTCTTCTGGGCATCGGTCGCCGGCGGGCGCAGGGGGAAGCCAGACTCGCACCGCACCCCACCCGCTTCGCTGCCACATAGGGCGCAGGGGCGCCTGGCTGGACCCTTTCCAAGGCCTAGGATCCGAGTTTATTGTCTCTTCGATCTTTATTGCAGGTCTGACACTCGCTAGATGCCAGGAAGAGGAAATGAATGTATACACTGGCTCACTAGTCAAAGGGGAAACCGAGGCCCAGGTGGAGAAACCCAGTGAGCTGGTTGCTCATGCAGAATGCATAGTGAGCCTGTCAAGTTCCCAGGTTTGCCCTCCTGTAGCTTCATGGATACGGGGAGGCGGGCGAGTCCTGGCCTTTTCCTACTCAGCATGAACCTTTCTCAGGTCACTGGGTTGCCCTACTAAGTGGAGCAACTGGGCCAGAATGGGAAAGTGGACGGTGAGGAGCAGAACCCAGCCTGCCTCTTCCGGGTGCCCAGTCCAGTCGTACAGCGACTTTGCTGAGCTGGCGGCCCACGCCCGGGCGGACAGTGATGCTGACACAGACACACCCGGGAGCCTAAGGATATGTGTGTGTGTGTGTGTGTGTGTGTGTGTGTGTGTGTGTGTGTGTTGGGGGGCGGGGGGGGGGAACCTAGGCGCGTCCACCCCACCCACTGCCTCTGCTATAGAGTCATTATCCCTCAGGGTAGAGGGAGACACAAGAGGCTGAGTTGCCAAAATCCACTCCAGGTGTCCAAGCCTCTCCCACCAGACCCAGGAGCTCCCCAAGGGGGCTTGTTTGCTCTCACCAGCTGCCCTGGGCGTGTCCCTCCAGTGAGACAGGGCCACCTGGTTCCCAGCCTGGGGCTCCCAAACAGAGATAGCCCACTCCCTTCCCTACTAGTTACTCAATGTAGAAAAAAGAGGGGAGGGGCACAAAGAAGCAGGAAGAAAGCAAAACCACCTGAGGTACCAACCCAGTGATCAGCCCCACTCCCCAAATAGGCCCGTTCACTCTGCTGTGGCTGGAGTCTAAATGGATTCCGCCCCTTCCACCTTCTCCACGACTGAGCCTCTCCTCCACGACCTCACCCAGTCCACCCAGCCACTGTCAGTTGAACCCAGATTGTCCCCACCCCAAGGACAGGCCTCTGTACCCTCCCTCCTGTTTTGTTCCTCCCCCCAACTGTGCCTGCCTCAGTGATGGCCCAGAGCCCTGGGGCTGTAGGGTCTAAGATCTCATTTCTAAGTGAGATCCCTGGGTCAGCCACTCCTCTGCCGTGAAACCTGCCCTGGGTCCCAGGCAGACAAGAGAAGTTAGTTCTCAGTTTAGTCTGGCCTTCAAGGCTCCACCAATCCTGCCTAACACCACCCGAGCCATTATTCTTTCCCACTACAGGTCTACAGGAATGGTTAGCTTCCTTTTGGGCTGGCTTCCCCTGATGCTTTGTGATCTAAGTGTGCAGGAGCTACGTCCACTTTATTCGTATGTCCCCAGTGCTTAGCCCAGGGCCTGGCACAGTGTGGCCTCTCAGTAAATGTTCACTGGAAGGAACATAACTGGTTTGGGCAAACCAATTCACTCCTGTTAGTAATGATAAGAAGCTTTTAGTCAGCATGTATTATGGCCAGGCATTGTGCTGTATGCATTACAAGAATTGCTCATTGTCGTTAGACCTACCTTCTAAGATGATGGTATTATTTTATTTACTTATTTGTATTTTGGCTGCGCAGCTTGTGGGATCTTAGTTCCACCACCAGGGACTGAACCCAGGCCCTTGACAGTGACGGCACAGAGTCCTAGCCACTGGGAATTCCCTAAGGTGATGCTATTATAATATCCATTTTCCAGATGAGAGAACTGAGGCTGAGAGAGACTAAGTGATTTGATCAAAGTTATATCCAGGATTCCACCCAATCCCAGGACCTGCTGTCCTAGACTGTTGGGTTCGCCTGCTCCTGCCTTGTAAGCACACTGGCTTCCTGCTCCCTTTTCCCACACTCCTTCATCTGGGCCCAAAGGCTCTTCCATTCCGCCTTCATTTCAGATTCAGCCCTAGGGCCTCGGCACTGCAGGGCACGGCTCTGACGAGTTTCAGGTGCCTGGCGCTGTGGCTGAGTGTGCCAAAGAGGCTGCAGGAGTGGTTCTGTAGCGAACAGGAACACCTCTGTCATAGGTCTCAACAAGTTCCAACAGGTCAATTTTAGGTCCTGAAACAAGTTTCCGACATGAGCTTGAACTGATGCAGCACTAGAGAGATCTGGCCTGGGAATCTCAGTCCAAGCACAATCCCAGAATTTATGTGACTCTGGGCAATGAGCTTAGCTTCCACATCTGTACAATGGACATGAGAACATCCACTTCACAGTGTCTTTGGGAAGATGAACTGTGAGCTGACATGGGAAGGCACTTCATAAACTAGAAAACTGCTAATGGAGGATGAGGGATAGTGTTGCCTTGTGGGATTGGGATTGGCAGTCGCCTAGTTTAGAGGCTGGGAGAAGGGAGAGTCGGGACAGATGCTGCCCAGACACAGGTTTTTCTGGTTAGGATGTGCAAAGGGGGTGGAGGGAGAAGTGAAAAAGGGGCTGGTGAAGGTGGGTGGGTCCTCCGTCGGAGCTGCTGGGGATCCCAGAGGAGCTGCTGAGTCACTCCGCTCCTAGCTTTCCTTCTCTTTTTAAAGTCTTAATTGCCTTTTTCTGCTTACAAAAGCAGTATATGCCTGTTGTATAAAGTTCAAACACCAAGCTAATAAAGGTAGTTTCCTGTTCATGCTCCCCAGCTGTAAATGCTGTTGACATTTTGGTGTATGTTCTTTCCACATTTTTCTTTTGATAAATAGAATTTAGGAATTTTTGTATTAATACAAAAGCATGTTCCTTGAAGATAATTCAAAGCAAGGCAGAACTAGAGATTGTGTAGTCCTTCTCATACCCTTCTCAGAACCAGCCACTATTAACAGCTCTGTAGGTATCTCCTTGAACTTTGTATAAGCATTTGTATCCATAAGAGGGCATAAATGAGGAGAGGCAGTAAGGAAAATAGACACAACAGCCAAGACTGCCAGGGTACAAGTCCCAGTCCTAACATTTACTAGCTGGGTGACCATGAGAAAGGTATCTAACCTCTCTGAGGCTCATTGTCTTTCTCTGTAAGGCAAGAATAATGATAGCACCTATTTCAAAGTGTGATGGAGAGAATTAAATGAAATAAAGCATGCAGTACTCAGCATAATACCTCAGTGAAGATTACTGTTGTTATAGACACACCTAAAGAAAGTCGTTTTCTCTCCTATGAAATTAGGATCATACCATGCATACTGCCTGGTTTGGTTTGGAGGCAGAATTATGTAGAAAGATTAGTCATAGGGATCCTGAAATTTACACTGAAGACAAGAAGTCTTGCATTTAGACTCAAAGCATTGGTTGTATAAATGTAGGATGGAAGAAACCTAGATTTCCCAAGCTGAGCCACAGCCACCTCTGTGATGTGGCTATGATGTGGGCTTGCATCAGTAGATGTTGAGCTTTCCAAACAAAGGAGGTGATGAGTTTTCTGTAGCCTGGGCTTGTTGTCCACCTGAGGCTTCCCTTGAAGGTTTTTACAGCCCTTGCCACATACATCCAGCTTCCTTCATGGTAACTTCTGCTTTAAATGTCTACAACTTCTCCCTCTGAATCTCACCTCCTTGGAGCCCCCTTGTCTTCTGATCTTCCCAGACTCAGGGAAGGTACCCCCCTTGTCTTCTGATCTTCCCAGACTCAGGGAAGGTACCAAAATCTGCCCATTTGCTCAAGCCAGACCCAGGAATGGTGGGGGCATGCTTTGTGAGGGTCCCTCCATCCTGCAATAGCAAGGAGAGATAAGAAAACCTTCCTCAGTGATCAATGCAAATAAATAGAGGAAAACAATAGAACGGGAAAGACTAGAGATCTCTTCAAGAAAATTAGAGATACCAAGGGAACATTTCATGGAAAGATGGGCTTGGTAAAGGACAGAAATGGTAGGGATGTAACAGAAGCAGAAAATATTAAGAAGAGGTGGCGAGAATACACAGAACTATACAAAAAAGATCTTCAAGACCGAGATAATCACGATGGTGTTATCACTCACTTAGAGCCAGACATCCTGGAATTCGAAGTCAAGAGGGCCTAAGGAAACATCACTAGGAACAAAGCTAGTGGAGGCGATGGAATTACAGATGAACTATTTCAAATCCTAAAAGATGATGCTGTGAAAGTGCTGCACTCAATATGCCAGCAAATTTGGAAAACTCAGCAGGGGCCACGGGACTGGAAAAGGTCAGTTTTCATTCCAATCCTGAAGAAAGGCAATGCCAAAGAATGCTCAAACTACCGCACAATTGCAGTAGTCATGTCACACAACAGCAAAATAATGCTCAAAATTCTCCAAGTCAGGCTTCAACAATACATGAACCATGAACTTCCAGATGCTTAAGCTGAATTTAGAAAAGGCAGAGGAAGAAGAGCTGAAATTGCCAACATCTGTTGGATCATCAAAAAAGCAAGAGAGTTCCAGAAAAACATCTACTTCTGCTTTATTGACTAGTCCAAAGCCTTTGGCTGTGTGGATCACAACAAACTGTGGAAAATTCTCAAAGAGATGGGAATACCAGACCACCTGACCTGCCTCCTGAGAAATCTGTACACAGGTCAAGAAGCAACAGTTAGAACTGGACATGGAACAACAGACTGGTAACAATTTGGGAAAGGAGTACGTCAAGGCTGTATATTGTCACCCTGCTTATTTAACTTATATGCAGAGTACATCATGAGGAATGCCAGGCTGGATGAAGCACAAGCTGGAATTAAGACTGTCAGGAAAAATATCAATAACCTCAGATATGCAGATGACACCACTTTTATGGCAGAAAGTGAAGAAGAACTAAAGATACTCCTGATGAAAGTGAAAGAGGAGAGTGAAAAGTTGGCTTAAAACTTAACATTCAGAAAACTAAGATCATGGCATCTGGTCCAATCACTTCATGGCAAATAGATGGGGAAACAATGGAAGCAGTGACAGACTTTATTTTGGGGGGGCTCCAAAATCTGCCTCCTTCTCTATGGTCTGACAAATCTCCCCTGTGTGTCTCTTGTAAGAGCAGATGGTTACTGCAGCCATGAAATTAAAAGATGCTTGCTCCTTGGAAGAAAAGCTATGACCAACCTAGACAGCATATTAAAAAGCAGAGGCATTACTTTTCCAACAAAGGTCCATCTAGTCAAAGCTATGGGTTTTCCAGTAGTCATGTAGGGATGTGAGAGTTGGACTATAAAGAAAGCTGAGTGCCAAAAAATTGATCCTTTTGAACTGTGGTGTTGGAGAAGACTCTTGAGAGTCCCTTGGACTGCAAGGAGATCCAACCAGTCCATCCTAAAGGAAATCAGCTCTAAATATTCATTGGAAGGACTGATGCTGAAGCTGAAACTCCAATACTTTGGCCACCTGATGCAAACAAACTGACTCATTGGAACAGACCCTGATGCTGGGAAAGACTGAAGATGGGAGGAGAAGGGGATGACAGGGGGTGAAATGGTTGGATGGCATCACCAACTCAATGGACATTTGTTTGACTAAACTCTGGGAGTTGGTGATGGACAGGGAGGCCTGGTGTGCTGCAGTCCATGGGGTCGCAAAGAGTCGGACACAGCTGTGTGACTGAACTGAACTAAACTCGGTCCTGCATCCGATCCTTCCAGAGTCCAGTGGACCTTTGCTCCCATACATACCTACCTCCCTTCACCTCCCTCCTCTATCTGTCAACATGCAGTCCCTCTGCGTCCCCAGAGCTAGAACCCCATTTTAAAGTTTACCTTGATCTTTTCGGATAGGCATTGTGAGGGATTGAATGGTGGCACACCAAAAGGCAAGTCCACACAGTAATTCCTGCAATCTGTGAAAGTGACCTCATTTGGAAAAGGGATCTTTACAGATGTCATTAAGTTAAGGATCTTGAGATAAAGAGATTATACTGGATTATTCAGGTGGGCCCTGATTCAGTGATAAATGCTGTTACAAGAGACACACAGGGGAGATTTGTTAGACCATAGAGAAGGAGGCGGAGAAGGAGGCAGAGCAGAGCAGAGCAGAGTAGAGTGATGTAGCCACGAGCCAAGGAATGCTCCAAGTCCCCAGAAAATGGAAGAAGCAAGAGCAAACTCCCCTAGGATCTTAAGAGGGAACCTGGCCCTGCCAACACCTTGATTGTGGACTTCTGGTCTCTAGAACTATGAGAGAATACATTTCTATTGTTTTAAGTCACCTAGTAT
Organism: Antilocapra americana; assembly: GCA_007570785.1. NCBI lineage: Eukaryota > Metazoa > Chordata > Mammalia > Artiodactyla > Antilocapridae > Antilocapra > Antilocapra americana. The sequence continues at coordinate 3,366,987 of ML661893.1, forward strand.
ATCATCATTTGTTATGGCAGCTACAAGAAACTAACACAGGTAGTTAGAAAATATTCAGGTCATTCAAATGTCAAAACAAAACAATATAATATGTAAATATTGAGAAGTCTTGCTTTTCTAAGTAACCATTCTTTATTGAGTTCTTTTGTATTTTTCCAGAATTTCTCTATGCAAATATAAGGAAACATGAGAGGGAAATATGTTTTGATTCCCTTCCCCAGTTTGAGTGATCTTTTCAAATGTATACCTGACTATATCACTCACTGCACTTAGATGGGACCCAGACTCTCCACTCAGCCTGGCCCTGTGCTCCTCAACCACGTCTTTAACACTTTCCTTCACTCAAGGCTGTAGCCTTCCTGGTCTCCTTCTGCCTGAGTCTTTTTTTTTTTCAATTAACTAACTAATTAATTACTCTGGTAGTACTGGGTCTTAGTTGTGGCATTAGGATCTTTGATCTTAATTACAGCATGTGGAATCTAGTTCTCAGACCAGAGATCGAATCCTGGACCCCCTACATTGGGATCGTGAAGTCTCAGCCACTTGACCACGAGAGAAGTCCCTCGCCTCAGAGTCTTGATACCCATCCTTGCTCCTGCCTGACCCCCACCCCCTTCCACCTCAGTGTCTTCCTGTCATCAGATCTCTACCCACCCTCCCAGGGCCCTCCCTGACCTCCCAATTTAAAACAGCTCTTCTAATCGTGCCACTTCTCACTGTAGCACTCTCATTTCATTTTCTTCCTTGAATTTGTCACAGTAGAAAATTAAAGATGTGGTGACTGATTTGTTTATGTCTCTTTCCTACTCCAGATTGTAAATTCTTGGAGCTGAGATTTGTTTTAATCACCCTTCCATTCTGGGCACCAGAAACAGTGCTTGGCATGTGGTAGGTTCTCTGTAAACATTTGTTGAATACATAAATTAGTACTAAAGGCCAACCACTTTCTGGAAACTGTGCCATGCACTAAAGAAAGGGCCTGTGGACTCTCTAAAGTAGTGAGTAGCGCTATTTTTATGGAGATGGTTGATTGTTTTTATCAGGCTCTCAAAGGACGTCCTGACCCCATCGAAGGGGTCTTGATTGTGCAGGCAGAGAAACAAACTTAAATTCAGTCTCAGAGGCCCTGGGCATGTTTATCTTGAAGGAGAGGAAAGAAGCCAGAGCCACTGTTTGTGCATCTCGGTGTCAACTACAAATTGGCACTTACCAAGAGCATCTCCAAGGACTGAACAACAGAGGCATTTGCCATCTGCCTCTACGGAGATTGAAACTCATGCTACAGTGTTGACCTTCAACAATCCCTGAAGGAGTTGAGGGTAGTGAGAGATACTCTGTGCTGCAGGGAATCTGGTGGGACAGGTCTTTAGATAGTGGGATGTTTTTAGGAACAGATTTTATGACCTTAATCCTTGCATCTCCTCATATCTAGAGAAGCACTAAATCCCTTCATGGTGACATCAGATCTTTAAGACTAACAAAAAAAGGTAACTCATTTTACCTTTTGTAAAATAAGTACTTCATGGTATTGAACTGCCCCTTCACCAAAACTTTGTATATTGGCCTTCCCCCACTGCCACTTTGGAGCAGTCTCTCAGGGCCATCTGAGATGCAGCCTCCCAGGCTGCAGCCCTCATTTTGCCCCAAATAAAACTTCACTCACAACTCTCAAGTAGTGCATCTTTTTTAGTCCACATCTGTGGGCAGCAAAGGAGCTAGGGAAGATGACAGCATTTTTACTCCAAGAGAAATACCTCCTAACAATCCTTGCTGATCAAGGACATTGTCACTGGAGGTGTGCAAGCTGATGTGCATACCCATCTGTCAGAAATTGTGGCATGAGCAGGCCAAGGAAACAGTTTTGGGACTCTTCAGAGTGGTATATGGATTAAGGCAGAGGGGACAGTTTCTAAATTAATGTAGCTATGGTTCTTTCCAGGCTCCCACAGACTGGAGTGCAACTGACATGCTCCTGATGTCCCCAAAGTGAGGCCACTTGGGTGCCATCCCCATATTTTACCTAGAAGGAGCAAATTCAGACCTATCCCCTCCCTGCTGGGTAGGTTTTCGCTTTGCCTGTGTCCGTGACCTGGAGAGGGGCTGTCTAGGTCCGAAATGCCCAGACAGGCTCGAGTCCCCTCTTCTGGCCACTCTCCTTTCACAGCAACGAAAGTGGCTTGCACAGGCTGCTGGGACTGTCCCTCCCTGGGACTGCCCCAGACGTGCAACCTTCCCTGGGCCAGACTGACTATCTTCCTCTCAGCTTCCCCCTCTGGATCCCTCAGGGACAGAGCAGTACTTTTCACCTCCTTTGTCTGCATCCTCGGACCATATTCTGTAGCAATTTTGGGGTGCCCTTCTTAAAAATAAGGATCAAGTGAGATCATGAGATGAGAAGTGTTTTGAGATGCGGTGTGCGTATGTGCTAAGTCACTTCAGTCGTGTCTCTTTACGACTGTAACCCGCCAGGCTCCTCTGCCCCTGGGTTTCATCAGGCAAGAATATTGGAGTGGGTTGCCATGCTTTCCTCCAGGGGATCTTCCCCACCCAGGGATGAAACCCACGTATCTTTTGTCTCCTGCACTGGTAGGCGGGTTCTTTACCACTAGCGTCACCTGGGAAACCCCCTTCTGAGACGCAGAATCCTGTGCAAATATGTTAGATAATGGGCATTGATAAAAACAACAGAAAGTCCTTCTAAGTTAGCCTGTCTTTCCAGGGTGGGCCACAAGAGGGCACCGCCTCCTCCTTGCGTGCGTCGCGCCGCCTTCTTGGACACGCCCCCAGGAGGCGCCGGGTGCGGCCGCCCTGTCGGTGGAAGGAGGTGCCGGCCCTCGCTGCTGGAAGACCTGTCACTGCACTTGTCAGGGGGTGCCAGTTCCTTCTCCCCACAGGACAGAGGCCCGTGGCTCGCCTGGCCATGTCGGGACATATTTGAGAGAGTGTCACCACGTTACGGCTCTGTTCAGAAGTGGTCTCGACGCTGAAATTCTGGAAGAGGAGCGCGAGACCTCACACCTACGTGTGTGTGTGTGTGTGTGTGTGTGTGTGTGTGTGTGTGTGTGTGTGGTGTGTGTGTGTGAATGAGTGAGTGAGCGAGTCCTCCTCACAGGGCGGAGTACACTGGTTGTCTCGCTCACTGCTGTGTCCCCAGCACCAGGCGCACACGGGCACCCAGTCCAGAAGGCTGGCGGAAGAGAATGGCGAGGACGCTCCTTTGCTGGACCTTTGCTGTTGCTCCCACCCACCCCTCCCTCCAATCCTGGGAAATCTCAAACCACAGAGCAGAACCCGCCTGTGGGAGTCAGGAAGCCGCATCTTAGCGATGATTCCCCAGGGGTGTGAGGGAAAGTTCTAGAAGGACTTCAGCAGGACCAGGCCGGTGAGTTTGGAGGAGGCCCCAGTGACTGACGCTCCAAAGCTGAGCAAGGACAGGGTGTGTCTTCCGGGCGTGCGTGCGTGCGGTGTGAACGGCTGGGTGGTGGCAGGGGAGCTCTCCCTCCATCCTGCCTCTTCCTTGTCCCTGTGGCTCCCCCGCTGCGGCCCTGGGTCTTGTGGGACCTCGGGCTTCTCTGCAGTGCGGCGCAGGCATGCAGGCCTTGTTTTGGGGATCAGAGGTGCGTGTCAGGGAGGCCCTGGGCATCTGGGAATCAGCAGGTAGGAAGTCATGTTGATTCTTTTCCCCCTCAGAATGTATTGGAGTTTGAAGGGTCAGTGCCAAAGGTGGAGAAGTGTGTTTAAAATGTCCGCACATTTGGGCATGATGCCCGTGGTGCAGCTTATGTTGCCTTCACTCTGATTCCTGGCACCGCGTGAGGTGTGATTTCAGAGCCTGTCTTGCCTCCTCCACCTGGTCAGTCACACCTTTGGGACTGAAGGGGAGAGGCTGCTGCATGGCCCCCGCCTGAGGGGACCTCACCTTGTGGGACGTTCCCCCTCCCCTCCCTCTTTGGTGGGTGTTCTCAGACACAGCCTGGCAACTTCCTAGAGCTTCTGACTATCCTGATGTGGGTCCTGGCTGCTGTGTAGCTGGCCCCTGGAAATGTCCAGCAGTGTGAAGTCACCTTAGGGTTACCTCATCTGGGGCTGTGCTGTGGGCCGGATTGTGTCCCCCTACTATGTTCATGATGAAGTCTTAATCCTCAGTACCTCAGACTCTGACTTCATTTGGCGGTAGGTCTTTGAAGAAATAATTTATGTTAAATGAGACCTGTGGGTGGGACCTAATCCAACAGGACTGGTGTCCTTGTCTGAAGAGATTAAGACACTGACATACACAAAGTGAAGACACAGGGAGAACATAGCTGTCTATAAGACAGAGAAGCCTCAGAGGAAGCCAACCCTGCTGGCACTTTGCTCTTAGACTTCCAGACTCTAGAACTATGATAAAATAACATTCTGTTGTTTAAGCCACCCAGTCTGTAGCCCTTTGTTACGGCTGCCCTAGTGACCTAATACAGGCTGTTAGGCTGCCTTCGCCTCCTCTCCCCTCCTCTCATGTTCCCAGGAAGACACACGACACAAGTCAGGGGTCTCACACTTTATTATAGTCACAGAACACAGGAGGGACTGCTTGGGTCTCACTGAAGGCTTGTTTTACCATCTGCCCCAGGGGAAGCCACAGGAGACAGCTCCACCAGCCAGACCAGGCCAAATGGGGGAGAGGGGGCAAGGGCAGGTGACAGGTACAAACACAGACTTGATTTGACTCAGTCTTACAACTTGTTAGCTGTGTGATCTTAGCCAAGTCTTTTAATGTCTCTGTGCCTTGGCTGCCTCTTCTGTGAAGTGGAATAAGTGATCGAACCTATGTAACTGAGTTGGTGTGAGGATTGAATGGGACAGTGCCTGTGAAAGTGTTCAACACAGTGCCTGGTAAGTTGCAAATACTCAGTAAGTGGAAGCTATTATTATCATTTGAAACAAATCAGATTTCTTCATGGTCAGGCCAGCTCCAGTCTCTGAGGAGAAGAGGGTCAGGGAAATCTGATACTTTGTAAATTGTCTGCAGCATGGTCTGTTAGAGAGACAGCCTAGCCTGATACAGAAGTGGGAGCCACCTGGTCCCTGGGAACATGGCTACTAGACCCCAAAGTAAGGGTCCTGGGGTCATGGCACCTCTTGTCTCTACAAACTCCATAAAAAGCACGAGGAAGATTTTGTGAAAAGTTCTAGAATTGCACCTGGACCACATCAGGTCTCTGGCATTCAGCCAGCATTTTCTGCATCTATTCAGATGTCTTCCTTTTATTTTTTATTTTTGTAGTTTTTACTTTTGGGTGAGTCACCGAACTCGGAACAGATCCTGGCTCTTCCTACTGGTCTCTGGGTGACCAGGGGCTGGCCACTTCACCTCTCTGAACTTCACCATCTCACTGACCTTCAGGAATTTTGAAGACAAAGCCAGGTAATGTGAGTTAAATTAAACTGTAAGTGATGGAGACATCATTGGTAATGAAATGATGGATGGGTCTTAAGCTGGTTCAAAAGGAGTCTGTGTGTGTGCGTGTGTGCGTGTGTGGGTATGACTTAAGCTGGTTCAAAAGGAGTCTGAGTGTGTAGGACACTCAGTATGTGTAGGAGAGCCCAGTGTTCCTGGGTTCTCCAGGGTTGTAGCAGGCGTCACCACAAGAGGGCAGTCTGAGCTTTTTTGTCTTTATCTTAATGAAAAATTATAAAATTTTTCTGTGGTATTCCAAATCTAACTAAAATGTACAGATCTTTAGTTTATGTTAACTGATCTAGTGAACTTTTAAAATAAATTCACATATATTTATTTGTTTATCACTAATGTGGATTTGATATTGTGACCCCACCCCCACCACTGCTTGGCATGCTAGGAAGTGGGATGGGGGTTGGGGGAGGTGGAAGGAGACACAAGCTTTATGGTGTCCTAGTCCAGCCACTGCTCAGCTGAGTGTCTGGACAAATTTCTCAAGAGTAGGACAGAGGTGAAGTTCCCATTCCAGCCTCACAGGATGTTGCGAAATGGACAAAATGGAAAGAAAAGCAATGTAAAGGTCAAGAACACAGTCCTCAAGTCCTCTTACCTCCAGTGCATGGCCTTCCACGTGACCTCATGCCGTGCTTGAGCCCAAATCCCGCGGGGGCAACTTGGGTTGGGAAGGAGGCGAATCCAGCTGTTAAACCATGACCTCAAGAACAGTATTTCCAGGAATCCCCATCTTAGCATCTAAGGGATTCCTGGGAAAACTGGACCGTGAGGACAAGGTGAGAGAGTGGCCTTCAGCACCAAGACCCTGCCATTTCCCTAAGGACCAGCTGGAGTTTTCTTCTGCATCCAGCCCCATCTGCAGAAGCCAGCGTGGCCACCATGTCTGGCGGGATGTGGATGATTGCTTCAGGGGAGGGGGTAGTGACTGGAACTTCAGTGGCCCTGGAAAGTACCTTCCTGTGGTCAGAGGCCATGTTGTCGGCCAGAAATCATCTGGTAACACCCCACCCCCCACTTCATTTGCCATGGATTGTGTGTATTCCTGAGTCTCCAGCCAAAGGGAGGGTTCTACTAGAAACCACCAGGACAGTTCTGGTTCCCAGTCTCTGTTTGGCACCTTCCTTGCTGGTGACCTCCAACAACTCACTTAACCTCATTCTTCCCCAATTATAAAATGGGATGGTATAGGACCTACTAGAAAGGTGAGATAAATACAGTCGTGGGGGGCGGGAAGAAGAGGAAGGAAGTGTGTAGGATTACTGGAAAATGTCTCTGTCTTTGCTAAAAGTGACCCAGGATGTAAGGACAAGACTAGAATAGGATTTATTATGTTCTCCTCCTGCTCTCCCAACCCCAGGTTCCCAAGTCACATGCAGTGGGTAAGAACATGAATCTGAAGGCAGACAGATTAGGTTCCAAGCCCAGCTCAACATAATTTATGTGTGACCTTGGGCAAGTTGCTTACCTGAGCCTCAGTTTTTTTCATCTGGAAAACGGGTCAATAAAATCCACCTCCCAAGCTTGTTGGGAGGTTAAATAAAATTGTGCTTAGCCCAGTGGTTTTCCTCTGCTATTTCTGACTAGTCTGAAGTCCCTGAGAGGGATCAGATATTTGGGAGATGCCTGGATTAATTTAGGCAACACCTCAAAGAGTGAAGAGCTGGACTCAGAGCCCAGGAGTTTGTCTTTAGTGCTGAAAGAGTTTTTAGGAATTGTCCAGTTCACAAACGATGAAGGGATTCAGTTTTGAATCAATAGTAGCTCTCTAGGACTTAACATTAAGGAGGATTCTGAAGCTGCATCTGAATGCTGTAAGAAAGGATGCCTTGACTGATTAGCCATGTCTGCCATGGGCTCAGGAGAAAGCAGAGTCAGGGTGCCGGGTAATGGCTACCACCGAATGCTTCAAAACCTTATGTTACAGATGGACAAACTGGGGTGCACAGAGGAGTCAAGACCTGCCCAGGATCACGGAGCAGATAGCGGCACAGGTAGGACTCAAGTCCAGTACTGCCTCAGCCAATAGTCTGGAGAACGGAAGCACTCCCATCCTTCCTGGGCACCTGCAGGCACCATACCACTTACCGCTTTCAGCGACGGCTGCAGAACAACTTCTCCCTTCCCGAGCTACAGTGCTTCATCTCAGACTCCCAACTGACCAGAGATGCAGCACTGCACCTCAGGCTGGGAGACAGGATGCCATCCCGCTCTACACCAGGGGCCGATGGCAGGGAGTCCACCCTAGGCAGGAGAAGGGGCATTAGCAGGGCCTCAGTTCCTCCCTCCAGCTCCTGCCCCGAGGCTGCACTGGGTGTGCTTCCTGTCCTCTGGGACCAAGCTTCACCCTTCCTTTTCTTTTTAAACAGTTTTGTTGAGATATAATCCTCCTATTCAAATTACACAATGAAATTGGTGTTTTAGTTCAGTCACAGAGCGGTGAGTTGGGCTCCCCTGATGGCTCAGTGGGAAAGAATCTGCCTGCAGTGCAGGAGATTCAGGAAATTGAGGGTTTCATCCCTGGGTTGGGAAGATCCACTAGAGGAAGAAATGGCAACCCACTCCAGTATTCTTGCTTGGAAAATTCCATGGATGGAAGAGAGCCTGGTGGGCTACAGTCCATGGGGTCGCAAAGAGTCGGGCATGACCGAGCATGAATGCAATAACACCAAGTGGAACAAGCATCGCCACAATCAGTTTTAGAATAGTTCATCGTTCCAAAAGAACCCTCTACTGCCCCCTCACCCTAGGCGATGTTCTACCTTTTTGACCCCATACCTCACCTTTATGCTTGGTGTATCCTTGCCAAATGGCACATCCGTGGTACTTTATATTTTATCCTTCCTAGCCATCCTTCCATCCTTCCTAGCCATCCTCTCAGAATGATTTCTCAAAATGCAGATGTGCCCTTGTTTCTCCTGGGCTTAAAATGGTGAAAGGTCTCCCTCTGGCTGAATTCTAAAACCCTCACAAAAGGCTATAGGCCTGCCCTATCTGGCCCAGCTAGGCTGTTCCTCTTGGGCCCTTGCCCCCTCTTTCCACTCCTCCAGGGAGTCCTATGCCCACCACCTCGGGGCTCCCAGGAACCATGTTATTCCCTCTCACTCCCCTGTCCGTCTCCTCTTGGTGGGATGAGTCTCTTCTTAAATGGCCACTTTTTCTGTGAAGCCCTCTCTGACTTTTTCAGACATCAGAACTCCCTGGTCCACATCCTCACACATCCTTTGCCTTCTTTCTTTTTTAAAAATTTATTTATTTGACTGCATTAGGTCTTAGTTTTGGCATGTGGAGTCTTCGTGTGCTACATGGTTTCACTAGTTGTGGCATGAGAGCTCAGCTGTTCTGTGGCATGTGGGGTCTTAGTTCCCTGAGCAGGGATTGAACCTGAGTCCCCTGCTTTGCAGGGCAGATTCTCCACTAATGAACCACCAGGGAAGTCCTCTCTGCCCTCCTTCTCATCCTTTATTGCCTTTGTGATGGTAGATGTTTAATATGTGTTGTCCAAGTGACTGAAGCATGTTCTTCAGCCTCATTCTCTCCAGTGTCAGAGCACTTTGCCTCTGGGTCTGACTGGGGTAGATTTCCAGTTCCCTGAGGACAGTACCCATCTTTGTTCATGGTGGGGATCCCTGGGCCTAGTGGAGGCCTTTGTCTGTGGTGAAGGACCCCAGGGAATGCTGCCGGTAGATGACTGAATGGCCATGTAGATCATTTGTTTTCCTCTTAAGATCTGGCTTAGGTGGGAGCCTCTGAGTGAGCGGGTAGAGCCCTGTACCCCCTTCTTCTGTCCCTCTAAGATCTCAGGGCAGCCCTCCTGCACTGCTGATACCATTGTGATAGCCTTGTTACTGGATGACAGGTACTTTCAGGGATGTCTGATGGGTGGAGGGGGCCAACAGCCTTTTCTCAGGGCTGAGAGAGAGCTGGAAAACATGTCCTTCAGAAATTAGTGTCTCTTGTGCCTTGGACGGAAATCGGAAATCAGGCCCCAAAGTGCAGAGTGTTTTTCCTTTGGTTTGCCACTTGGGGCAGGTCAGCCCCTCTATGCGGTATTCCCACGCAAAGAACTGCCTTCCTCTGATAGGAGTAGGAACTTCTTCCAAACTGTATTTGGCTGGGGAGTGATTCCAACAACAGGACCCAGCATGGGGGGTCCCAGACAGCCCACAGCCTGTCTACCCCACGCTCAGACTGCTCCCACTAGCTCTGCAAGAGGAGACGCCTGGCCTGGCCAATGTGGAGGTTTCAGAGAGAAGCCAGGAAGGGTCACCCCCCAGAAGTGAGCCTTTGCTGCTGGGAGGCCAGCTGATAGGCCAGCCCCCTGCATTCCTCGGTGCGGGACTCTTTCCAAAGCTCTTTCACCTGACCACTTTTGGCTTCTCGCAATTTTGCTACATATGTGGCCTGAGCACTGATTTTGGAAAACACAGCGACCCAGGCTGTTGCCTATCAGTTTGCTTCCAGTCCTTCTGTTTTCCCAGGCGGGGGGAAAGAGCCTCAGTTTGGTGCTATCCTGTCTCTGACACTTTTCAGGCTCCTGTTTATCTCCCTCAAGTCCAGGGCCTTGCAAGCCATAGCTCGAGGGGAAAGACTAAGAGCGCTGCTGCGTTTTTAAGGTCTCTCTTCTTATCTATTAATCTCCTAATTATGGACAGTGTTTAGCTTCCTATTTATATTTAGGTATTAAAGAAGACCCACCTTAAAATTTAAAATCTTATGATGGTTTGCAGATATGGCAGAAGTTAAAAAGGGGGCATCAAAAAAAAAGGGGGGGTAGCATCTGAGTGCCTGCGTTTGAAAAGCCGCCCCACCATGTTTAATCTGCAGAATGCTGTGTGGTGGTCAGGGGCGCCTTATCACTGCACATGGCAAGCCAGGAAGGGGAGGAGACGGTTCCAGGGTCACAGCCGTGCTTGCACTAGGGGAATTGGTGGCTATTTCCAGCACAGTCCGTTGGGCTCGGAGTATTGCCGCAAAGATAGCAGCTCTCCTGGGTGTAGAGACAGGAAATGGATGGGAGACAGTCCCACGCTCCTGTGGGAAACTCTGACACAGGGCCAGAGGTTGAGGCCTTTGACCAGGGGAAGGTATTTGCTTCCGTATCCTCTGTGGCTGTAGGCTGCCTGGTTCTGTTCCTTTGTCTCTAGAAAGACCATAGTGACACTCGCTGATGGTAAAAAGAGCGGTCTTGTTTTGAATGTTTTCATTGTGCTAGTCCCTGTGCATCCCAAAGTTCCGTGAGAAGGGGATTTTCTAAGGGCAAAGAGCTAGAAGCCCAGCTTGGGTTCCTAGCAAAACAGCCGCCTCAGGATCATGGCTTTTGACCTCCATGCTGAACATCTCCTCCCCTGACCACTATACCAGTCTGTCAGGGTCGAGGACAGGGTCTAACCATTTCATCCATCCATTTAG
>ML661893.1:3378250-3518233 GCA_007570785.1 Antilocapra americana
GGGGGGTAGCATCTGAGTGCCTGCGTTTGAAAAGCCGCCCCACCATGTTTAATCTGCAGAATGCTGTGTGGTGGTCAGGGGCGCCTTATCACTGCACATGGCAAGCCAGGAAGGGGAGGAGACAGTTCCAGGGTCACAGCCGTGCTTGCACTAGGGGAATTGGTGGCTATTTCCAGCACAGTCCGTTGGGCTCGGAGTATTGCCGCAAAGATAGCAGCTCTCCTGGGTGTAGAGACAGGAAATGGATGGGAGACAGTCCCACGCTCCTGTGGGAAACTCTGACACAGGGCCAGAGGTTGAGGCCTTTGACCAGGGGAAGGTATTTGCTTCCGTATCCTCTGTGGCTGTAGGCTGCCTGGTTCTGTTCCTTTGTCTCTAGAAAGACCATAGTGACGCTCGCTGATGGTAAAAAGAGCGGTCTTGTTTTGAATGTTTTCATTGTGCTAGTCCCTGTGCATCCCAAAGTTCCGTGAGAAGGGGATTTTCTAAGGGCAAAGAGTTAGAAGCCCAGCTTGGGTTCCTAGCAAAACAGCCGCCTCAGGATCATGGCTTTTGACCTCCATGCTGAACATCTCCTCCCCTGACCACTATACCAGTCTGTCAGGGTCGAGGACAGGGTCTAACCATTTCATCCATCCATTTAGGAAACCAAATGCATCTTCTATGTGCCGAGGGGACAGGCCTGCATCTGATATGGTCCTTACCGGGAGGAGCGCAGTCAGGCTGAGATGGAAGGAAAATGCCCTTGGTGAGTTGACTAGGGGACAGACCCAAGTGGCATAAGAGAGCCCAGAGAGGATGAGGGCTTAGGTTCCTCCTCCCTGGGGGAGCTAGGAGGGCTTCCTGGAGAAGAAGATGGTGCAGCTGGGCTGGGAGGAGGGCAGAGGTGCAGGAAAGGTGTCATTCTGCTGGCTCTCTGGCTCCAGGGACTCCTCCCTTGAGTTTTGCATCCTTGCTGGGAGGCAGACAGAGCTGGCCTTGACCCCATTTCTTTTTCAAATGAGGCCTCACTGAGAAGGGGGTCTATAGCTCTCCTGTTCCACTTGCCCCACAAGAGGCCCCTCCTTGCTCTGGGTCCCCAGTCAGGAGATGGGTCCCACTAGGGAGATTCAAGTGGTGTGACCCCTTCTCACTCTCTCCCTGTTTCCCATTCCATTAAAAGAGGCAGTCAAACAGGTGGCCTCACAATCTTACCTGGCAGAATCTTACCTGGTGCTGGCTGTCCACATCCTCCTACTCCCGGAGGACGGACTATGTTTTCTTCCCTGTTCCCCACTGTCTTCAGGAAATGTCGCTTGGCCCCGGGGGGCAGCCTGTGTCTTCTGTCGGGAAGCTCTGGGGAGGCTGGGAAGGAGAAAATAAACAGTGGCTGTCTGGATTTTCTCGCCAGGCCTGAGCGAGGAGACCTTCCTGGCTCCTTCCCTTATATGGCCAGGCCGCTCTGGGCTGGGAGCCTGCCGCTAAGCGCCCCCACCCACCACCGTCTCTGAGGGCGGGGGCCACCGCTGGTCACCTGGGACTCTGGTGCTGCAGAGGCCCGGCAGGGCTCAAGGAGGAGGGCAGGACCAGGACATGTTCGTGTGGGCCCTGCACAAACTGGCCAGCTGTTGTGGCTCTGGGCTGCTTAGGGTGAAGCAGGTTGGGGGGCAGGGGGAAGGGAACCACCTGGTTGTGACTTAACCCCCAGAGTGACCCTGGCTGAGCCCTTTCACTCTCCAGGCCCCTGTTTCTCCCTGTATCGAATAAGCATAGGGAAAACAAGAATTAGTTCTTACAGTCAGTCTCATGAGGTGGGAGTTTTTATATTTTCTATCTTACAGGTGGGAAAACAGGTTTCAAGAGACTAATAAGACCACAGCTATCCAATTAAAAGGAAAGCAAGGCAGGATTTGAACTTGGGGATGTCTGACTTCAGGGTCTGTGTTCTGAACGGGCTGATTGCTAAGGCTCCTCTTGGTGATAATTTCAACCACTCACACATGCCATATGGAAAAGGGATTCTGCTGGAGCTGCTCCCCTGGAAGATCGGGGGTCCCAGTGCCCAGTGATTGGCCAAAAGGTGACTGTTCCATTAAGCCATGCAGGCAGAGGCTGCAAATCATTCCCCAGCACCCCACATGGGCCTGGTGCAGACTCAGGGCTCAGAACAGGAGAGCTGTGGGATCACTGAATGAATGAAGGTCAGTAGTCATGTCTGTAGTATGGGCATAATGTCCTAACTCCCTGGCACATTCTGAGGATCAAATAAAACAATGGATGAGAAGGCACGGAGAAGCCACTTTTATGAGGGCGTCTCAGTTCAAAGATTTCATCTCCCCTCTGAAGTGGCTGCATCTCGGCCCCAGAGCATTGTCTCTGCTCAGACCAGCTGTGGGACTGAGAGTTGGCGGTAGATCTGCTTGGGGTCTGGGCTCTGGCAGCAGTGACCGGGTGACCGTGGGAGAGGGTGCTGGAGGGGAGGGAGGGAAGGGAGGTGGGGTTGGTTTGCTGGAAACAGCTCAGAAATGAGCCTCGTATAAGCACGAACATCCTGTGTGCTCTTGAGCTAGCCCTGGAACCTCCCTCAGCCCATCCATCATCATGGCATTCTTTGGGACCCAGGCCCCCTTCCCGGGGCCCAGGGGCGGGGTGAGGGGACCGAGGAGGCCGACCTGTCAGCGTGGCCGAGAGACCGCAGCTGGCTGCTCTGCAGGCCTGCTCAGTGTCCGAGCAGACAGCGTGGGGGAGGAGGCGCCTGCAGCCCTCCTAATCCAATTTGCTTGGACCCAGTCTCTGAGGTTCATTTGCTAGTGAATGAGGGCCAGGTGTGTGCACTGTGCTGGGACGCATGTTTGCACGCACGTGTGTGGTGTGCGGAGGTAAACAGGTGTGCTGTGTTATATAAGCCAGGCCTGGGGGCGGCCTGTGTCTTTGGCCTCTCAGCTCCTTCTCGGAGTCTTGCTTCCTTTGTTCACTTCCAAATCTTCCTCTTTTTTCATCTTTGTGAGATCTTGTGCCAGAAACCCCCTCAGCACTTGGGACTGAATGACTCTGAGTGGAGTCCCTTCACCACCCTGGGCCTCAGTTTCTCCACCTGTCTCATGGAGCTGGTCCCTAACCCTGCCTGCTCCATGAACAACTGTAAGTGTGGGAAGAACATGATGGACGGTGAACACAGCTGCTTGGGTTTCTAGAGCTTCCAAGCACTGTGAGTCCGCTCACACACGGGACCCTCTCAAAGCCCTGAGAACTGCTTCTGTTATCAGAGGCTTGACACCCTGACAGCCCCACGTCTACCTGCTTTCACAATCCAATCCCATTTACTCCTTTCCGGGGAAGATGACCACCATCCTCCACAGCTCCCTCAAATCCTTTGTTTTTGGTAGCATTCAGGCTCTGTGTTTGATGGTTTGTAGGAAGCATGGGATGGGGGTGGACTCTTGGCTCCTGGTGGGTTTTCCCTTCCTTGGTTTCATTTCTTTTCACCTACGGCCCCAACCCAACAGCCCTGACTTATCCTCAACCTGTCAATCAACAGGGCCTTCCTTTAACACTTCCTGTGCTGAGGCCTGCTTTCATGGTCATTCTGAGGATGGGATGGGGAGTTTATTGCTGGTGGGGTGTGGAGGGGAGGTTGTGGGTGCCAGTGGATGGGGAGGGGTGGCACTCACAATTCTGTGTCCAGGGAACCCACCGCCTGCCCTCGGGTCCTCAGGAGGCCCCTCTCTGGGGTGTTTGCTGTGTCAGCATGAGGATTGAAAAGGGGTGGCTCCCACCAGCCAGTGCCCTTGCCTGAAAGGAACAAGGATGCCCCCCATCAGAGAACGTTGGGTTGCCTGTGGGTCCTGACTAGGCTGCCAGGCTCCTAGGGATTGGAGATGAGCCTGGGCTGCTGCTGGGTCCTTATAAGCCTCAGGCTGAGTCTGCTGGGATTTTCCAGGCCGAGGCATCTGTCCTTCTGCCCCTAGGCTGCCATTATCTCTGCAATGCTTGCCTGGCTTTCAAAGGGGGTCTTCTGAGGAACTCTAGGCTCCAAGAACAAGAGGGGCTGTCTACCCTTTCCAGCACACCAAGACCCCATCGGCAGAAGTGTGGGTTTGGAAGGAAATTTCCCAGAGGCCCCGGTGACCAATGCCCCCACCTCTAGACTCACCCAGGGATAAGGAGCCATTTAGGGGTAGATGGAAATTCGTTGTTAACACAGTAGCCAAGACTGAAGGGACAGCCCTGGGGCCACCCGTGACCACTTCCCAGCTGCACAAGGCTTGCAGCCTGCAAAATGCTCCCTCCCATAGCTTCAGAAGCACTCAAAACCGCTGCCAGAGATAGGAGTGACTTCCTTGCTTACTGAGGCTACAAGAGGCTCTGCAGTGTACTCAGGTCAACGCCTGGTGAGTATCAGAGGCCAGCTTGACCTCTCGGCTGCTCACACTCAACCCAGATGTCCCCTGAGCTTGGACCACAGTAGGCTGGATGACCACAAGACAGAGCTCACATCGTCATAGATGTTGCAAAAGGCCCTGTGCCCTCTCCTGGTCTTGCTCATTTCCAAGAAGTCCGAGGGGCTGGGAATAGGCCACATCTGCAAGCCAGATGGCACTACCCTGGGAGACAGCTGAGGTCGGGGCCCAATATGAGTACACCCCCACCACCCCATGCCATTTTTTTCTGGAGGGGCTTCTTTATCCATAGCTCCCCTTCCTTGGCTCCCTCACCCAGGTACATGTCCTCTGACCTGTGTTCTCCTTGGGTTCCAGGGCCCTAAGATTTCTGGCATATGTTTGGGGAGAATTGAGAAGATGCTAACCCTGGAGCCTGGCAGACGTCTGTTTGAATTCTCACCCGTATCACTTTCTAGCTGTGTGATTTCAAGCTGGTGGCTTTGCCTCTCCAGACCTTGGCTTGTTTGTGAAGGTCAGATGAGGTGGATGTCAAGTGCAAGCCCGGTTCCTGGCACATTGTAAGCCCACAAGGAGCAGCGGCAGCTTCCATTATGAGCCCACAGTGAGACACAGGCACAGGAGTGAGAGAAGCAGGAAAGGTGAGGGCAAAGGTCCAACGTGGCATCTAGAGAAAATGTGGAAGCTGGGGTGGGAGCTGCCATGTGGGGCCCCTTCCCATGTCCCCCTACCGTGCGGCTTCTCTGGGCCTGTGTTCCCAGAGCGCCCTCCCACCCCCTTGCAGCCCAGCTGAGTTCACCAGCCTCACACGCTCCCCACTTCCTCCCCAGGGAAGGTCGCTGCCGGGGACTTTTGAGCAAGGCCTGGGAATGCAGTCTGAGGCTGACACAAGATGATGCAGGAGAAAGGGAAGAGAGGGAAAGAAAGGAGCCCAGCCCCACAGCCTACAATCCCAGGCCCAGCCTTGAGTAGCTCGGGCTGTGGGAGGCTGGGGGTAGAGACCAGGGTCCCCGAGACTCCCCATCACCCTGACTTTCCAGTGTGAACAGACTGGGAGAACAGTGACAGTGGTGGCAGCCAGCAGCCCCCTAGTCCACACTGGGACATGCCGTAATCTTAACAATGGCCAGTACATGTTACAGGTGACACACTGGGTATCTTCAGTGTGCTCCACATTTGCTAAGGGCTTTATTTTACACAGGTTTTTCTCATCCTCGCAATTGCTTATGAGTTAGGTACCATTCTTATCCTGTTTTGTAGAAGAGGAAACAGGCTTTCATGAGTTACAGCAGTCCCTTGAGGTCACATAGTTAGTAGGTGTCAGGATCAGGGTTGCCACCAAGCTTGTGTTTTTCAAGCTCCCCTGTAAGACTAGAACATTCATGGAGACATCCCGAGTCAGTGAGTCAGTGTCTTAGGACATTCTGTCAAATGTGTGTTATGGAAAGCATCCTTATGGAAAGGGGCTGTGAGCAGAGAGCACATTTTCAATGTAAGTGAAGGCTCTGTCAGCCCTGGCATTGTGTGTCTCCGGAAACTGGGGACTTCCCACAGCATTTCTCCCTTGTATGCAGTCTATTTGAAGAAAATTCCATGATAAAGGAGTGAGTTCTCCTTTCGCTCCTGTCCACTTTGCAAAGAACTGAAACCTTCAGGGTTCCAGTTTGCTGGGCTGGGTGATGTTTTCTGGATAATACAAAGGTTGGTTTCTTCTGGATGGTTTTGGAAGGGAAGAGCAGCAGGTTAGGTACCAGGTCTCCTGTAGGCATGTTGTGTGATTGTGCCTTCCCCTCTCTGCGCCTCACCATGATGTGGTAGGGAAAGGACTGGACTCTGTGGCATCCAGAGTCCTCATGGGGTCACAAAAAGGGAGATGGCTTGGTTCTACTCCCACCCACACCATGAAGGAATGCATAGATCTCCTTGGGGCGAAAGGCACAGGGCTTCAAGGGGAAAGACTGGCGCTCCTCTTGCCCCTATCTCACCCTCACAACTTAGCCCAAGGTGGGCCCCAGGGACCGGGACCTCAGGATTTTCTGCACTAGGATGTGAAGTCTCAGGGCATTAGCGCTGGAGGCACCCTAGTCGTGTTCCCATAGTTCACATGAGGAAACTGAGGTGTGGAGAGGAGAAGCAACAAGCTCAAAGTGATGCAGCCCATCAGAGGCCCAGCTGGGACTGACCCCTTCCACTCACCGAAGAATCCTAATCTGTCAGATCTTAACAAAGGGGCCCTGGGAGGGAGGCGGGAGAGAGGAGGGCCTTTATGTTCCTTGGCTTTGAAGATGGAATAATCATGACTTCCTTTTCTAAATATCTTTTGGCCCTTTCTAGAACCAGATGGCGGATGTTTGGAATTTATGTTGTAAATAGTGTTTAAGAAGGGTGTGCGGGTGCAGATGTGTTACTTTCTCCAACCACCAAAAACAAGAGCTGCAGGAGGGAAGAGGGGGAGGAGGAGCTGACTGAGAGGAGGTCTAGGGAGAAGGGAGAAGAGAGGGGGAAGGAAGAGAGGAGAGGGAGAGAAAAAAGGAAGAGAGATTGATGGAGTGGGAGTGAGAGTGAGATCAAGACAGAGGCAGAGAGAGGAGGAGGGAGGGAAAAGACTGCAACGGGTGAAGAGGGAGGAAGACAGGGCAGGTGGGCAAGGGAGATGGGAGAGGGCTCCCTGGGTGCAGGCTCAGACACGCTCCATCTTGAGTTCAGGAGCAAACTCTAGAGTTTTCTAAAAATAGTTCCGCCTTTCCCCCAGTGGGGCTGGCAGTGGGGACCAAGAGAGGCACATTTGCCCTTTTATGGTAAGAAAAATCCAGATCCTCCGAGGGAGGTGGGCTGGAGCCTGTAGATGTGGATGAAACCCAGCCCTGGGGTCTGCGGTAGGACCAGGCTGGATGGAGGTTGTGACCTGGTGGGGTTTCCTGGCCTGGGTAGCCCCACCCTCTGTGAAGAAAGGGCTGAGGAGGCCACCCTGGGGTCCTGGAGTGCAAGGGCTCCTAGAAACATCTGTTGCACCCCATCTCCCCATTGGATAGAAGAAGAAACCAAGTCTCAGAGAGGGGTAGAAGAGTGTGGGCTCCCTGTGTGGGGGGTGTTAAGTGTCAAGTGAGTCAGTGCCCAGGTCCACATGAGATTGGCTTATGTGCCTGTCATCCTGGAAGGCAGTGTGGCCAGTGAAAGCACTGGTCTGAGAGTCAGGAGACCTAATGCCTACTGCCACGTGACTTGCTATGTGACTTTGCACAGTCTGTGGACGCTCTCTGGTCTCAGGTCTCTCTTCCCAGTTTTTTTGCCTCTCTGGGAATTCCAAGGCTGGAAAGAAAAGCTAGGGTATAGAGGATGCTGCTCCCAGCAGAGGGGAATCTGCAGGCTACTGTTTTTTTTTCTCCTATGCCCGGCCTGCTTCTTGTACCAAAGTAAAAGCTAAGATGGCCTGAGAGAGAGGGGAGGCACTGCAGGAGACTGAGGCAGGCCATGGATGAAATTTCTGACCATCCAAGTTGGTTGGGTCCAGCCCCTCACCATGCACATTGAGGTCAGAGAAGACCCTATCTCAAGTCATGTTCAAGGTCATGTGGTGAGTTGGGGCAGAGCCAGAAGCAAAACCTAGAGCTTCCCCTCCAGCCTTGGGCTCTCTCGTCTGTAGGAGGCCCCCTCTCTGCAGCAGCTGACAACTCTGGGGACAGTGTCTGGCCAGGGAAAGCACCCTCCTGGGCAGAGCTCCCAGGACTGAAGCTCTGCCACTATCCTCTGACTACCTCCTAGAGACAGTTATGTCCTGGCAGGGCAACTGCCTCCTCTTTGTCTCCCTCCTTGGCGTGGAGACCATACCATAGTTTCCATCTCTGGCTAGAAGGCAGGGAAGAGGCAAAGAAAGATGCATAGGGCTGCATGACCACTCTGGCAGCCTGACCTTAGGCAAGTTTCCTTCGATTGTTGACCTCAGGTCCTGCATCTGTAACATGAGGAGATGGCTTTGATGCACTTAAAGGTCCCTTTTGGCTCTAATAGGACTTTTATGCAATGGGTTTAAGAGTCAACACCAGGAGTGTTTACTAATCATCTCCCAGGATCACCAGGGTGAATGAGGTGGATTTAGCAGTACTCTGTAGCTTTACAGTCCCTTAAGGCCAGGCCCCAGTGTCCAAGGGTCTTGAAAGAACCAATCCTGATACCATCTGTTTCTTCTGGGAAACTTGGCTGACTCTCTGAGCCCAGCTTGAACCCAGAGCTGAAGTAACTCTGGTCTTGAGTGTTCAAGAATGCATGCTGGTCTCATTTTCCCCTTGATTTTGCCCTCCTCATTGCCCTCTCCCACATGGAGTCCACCTCCCCAGGCCCATCTGCGTCCCTTCCCTCTCTGCCCTGCACTCCATCTCTCCACACTGGTCTTCCTGTGATTCTGCCCAACGAGGATACTTGCTTTCCTCTCCCAGCCTCCTGTGACAGCCTCCCCCTTCCCCTAGTAAGGGGAAAGGAAAGAAAAGGGGACAAAAATACAGCATTTTGTTCTAAATTGGAATCTTCCCTGTGACCCTCCTGGAATTTCCATGCAGTCTCTGTGGGGCGTGTGAACAGGGCCCCCAGGGATTCTGGCCCCCTCTGCCTCATTCCTGCTACACAGATTGTTCCCTGGGGACCCGGTCTCACAACCAGGCTCCAGGTCTCTCTGGTTAGGCCTGGTGCTCTCTAAAAAGGGCAAAAGGCAGCAGAGGGGTGGAAGGAAGTAGGAGAAAAGAGGGGGTGGGGGTGGGGGTGTCCCTAGAGGCCCCTGTGTGAAGTCAGGGCAGAACTGATGTCATGCCCAGCTGGGAATCTGACATCCAGGTGGCAGGGGGGTTCAACCCCACAAGACTGTCCCAGGGCCGTTAGGGCTGTAATGTGGAATCTCAGGCTGGTGGTGGGAAAGGCCGTGAGATCCAACCTCCTCTAACGCTGAGTTCTAGAGTGTCCCTGCTAAGCTCACATACCTTTCTGGTGATGGGACCTCATCTCTCTGTGGACAGACTGTCAAAGACTTCTTCCTAATATCCTGCAGGTACTTGCCTCTCTGGGGCTGCATGCCCTGTGTTTTCAGGCTGCAAAGAATAAATTCCTGATCCTCAGAAAGCTCTTCAAATCTAAAAGATAATGACTGCAGCCCTTGGGCTTCCTAACCCCCCAGTCTCGTATTTGACATCTCAGAGTCAACAGTGCCCAAATTCCCAGGTGTCTCTCCTCCACTGGGGCTCTTGGCCTGATGGTATTTTGGGAGAGGGTACAAATTCCCTCCAAGGAACACTTCTTCCATCTTCTGCAGCTTTGGTTTCTGGCAATCAAAGCCACTTTATGACCAGACCTTCACCACTTAGCCAGCCTCAAATCGTACAGGGTCTTGACCCACTCTTGGTTCCAGTCAAGTGCACTTACTTGCTGTTCTTCTAAAAATGTTTTCCTAGTCCTGCCTCCTCACCTTTGCAGGCAGAACTCCCCTGGGGTGCCATCTTCTCTCACCTCTGTCTATCCAAAGTGTGCCCCTGTTATTCTGACCACCCCTACCCCAGATTTTTCCTCCCTGAGAGTCTGGGTGCCTACTGTCATACAAGGGGTTATGGGAGCTGTCCTGCTTCCATCCGAAATCATGGAGAGTCTCACCCTGCAGGGCCCAGAGGGATGGACTAACTTCTGTGTTGGCTGTAGAGCCAGGGCTATGTCTTAGCCTGTTTCTTTCCCTTTCTCCCCATCTTGTTCAGCTTATCTCATCAGATGCCCTCAGACACAGTGGGGTTGTTGGGTCACATGCCTGAGGTCCAGCAGGCTCTGGGCAGACTGACCAGTGGCCTCAGAGCCCAGCAGCCCAGCCAGGGTGGTGTCATGGCCACTATGGATGGCCTCCCAAGGCGGCAGCTTGCCTCTGAGCACTTCAACCTGAGCTATTTCCCTGAAGGAGGAGGAGGGTAGGGGCAGAAGCTAGTGGCAGCTGAGCAGTGTCCCTACCAAACTTGCAGTGTCCAGTGTGTTTTCCATCTCCCTCAGAGCGTGGCTTGGGTCAGAGGAGGACCTCAGAGGAGGGCACGTAGGCCTGTGGCTGGAATGTGCACTCTTGGGGATGTGCAGGAGTGAGGCGGCTTCTTCTTCAAATAACTGATGAGCTGTGCCAATCAGGGGCAGCCCAGGATTGACCAGGCCCTGGGGACACTCAGCCCACGGTAAGGTATGCTCACTGGTGAAAAGTATTGTCTGAAATTTTTTACCCCTAAGTGGTCATGGGGATGGGAAAGGGGGGTTGTTTTTATCTTACTGAGGCATCATGCTTCAAATAGCCCTCTTCCTAAATGCCAAGAGTTTTCCTACTAGACGAGTACAACCAGAAGTAGCTTTTGCTCACAGACTGGTCGGGACAGTGCTAGGGTTTCTGTGCATGGGTTCTGGAGTCCGCCAGACCTGCATTTGAGCCCCAGCTGAGCTTTTTATAAAGCTGCGTGACCTTGGGGAAATGACTAAATCTCTCTGAGCCTCTGGGTTTCCAGAGGGATCATGGTATTTACTTCAGAGAGTGCTGGGTAGAGAGCTGGCTGCTTGGGAAGACTATGGTTATTGTTATTTCTGAAGGAGCAAGAGCAGATTATCCCCCTAGGTGGAGGGTGGAGTTGGGGCTTCATATGGCACCTCTTCCCTCCTAAAGAAACTGCCTTTTGTCATCACATTTGGACAGTTATTTATTGAGTACTAACTATGTGCCAGTCATTGATCTAAGGACTTAATGAGTTGTAACTCATTTAATCCAGACGATTCAGTTTTCTAATGAGGCTGGTACTCTTACCTTGTCCAAGGTCACACAGCTGTTATGGGGCAGATCTGCAGTTCAAACCCAAGCTGCCTGACTCCTCTCTGGCACCTTTAATGGCCAGCCTGCTGCATCTTGAACTGTGGTGTTGGAGAAGACTCTTGAGAGTCTCTTGGATTGCAAGGAGAGCCAACCAGTCCTTCCTAAAGGAAATCAGTCCCAAATATTCATTGAAAGGAGTGATGCTGAAGTTGAAACTCCAATACTTTGGCCCCCTGATTCAAAGAACTGACTCATTTGAAAAACCCTGATGCTAGGAATGATTAAAGGTGGGAGGAGGAGGGGACGACAGAGGATGAGATGGTTGGATGGCTTCACTGACTCAATGGACATGAGGTTGAGCAAGCTCCAGGAGTTCATGATGGACAAGGAGGCCTGGCGTGCTGCAGTTCGTAGGGTTGCAAAGAGTCAGATACGACTGAGCGACTGAACTGAACTGAACTGCTGCATCTTAGCTCACCCTAGCAGTGCTCTGACCCGCCTGATCCCCTCATCACCTGGGCATGGGGATTCATTCAGCCCACACTGGAAAGGTCCCTGGCTCCAGAGTCAGCCTCTGTTTTCTCATCCAAACAAAAAGGGGCCTGATGAGTGGGTGATCCATGGGCCACGAGAGTGGGTGACTCATGCGGTGCATTCCTGTTTTGAATTGGAGAAAAGGTTTCTTCTGGTGATGAAGCACTGTCGCCAACAAGCCTCTTTTGCAAGAGGGGAGGGGGCCGGTCTCTGTGGGGTTTCACCATGTGTGGTGAAGCCCCGTGGGGCCTGGGTTGTCTAGACAGGCCGTTAGGAGGTGGCAGACACCATGGGCTCTGTTCCCACCCCAAATTCCTGCAGACTGTCGCAGGCAATCTCCAACTGGCCCTAGGCCCCTGCGTACTGCTGGGCTGGGGGAGGGCCATGTGAGCTGTGCCCACCCCCACTCCAAGGCCTGCAGGCTACCCTGCAACTTGGTGCATGTAGGGCAAGTTTCTAAATACCCATGTGGGCAGTAGTGTTAAAGCATTTCTGTTTCTTCCTTCTTAATTATACAAATTCAATAAGAACAAAGTATATATCAAGAATTCAGGTAATTTCAAGGCTTGTCAAGGAAGGAAATGCTGAAGTATTGCTGGTGGAAGCTGTGACATGGATTGGCCACTTTGGAAAATAATCTGGTGCTTTCCTGTGAAGTTGACAGGCATGCACACCAGAACCTAGCAATCCCTCTCTAAATATGAACCCCAGAGAAACTCTGGCTCATGTGCCCCAGGAGACGTGGACAAAAATGGTCATAATATCCACAATTGGAAAAAGTCTTTATCATGATCCTTTGCACAACCCATGGCCCTGAGCCCCAGGGCCTGTTTAGTTGGGAAATCTGCTGTTGAGGCAGGGCCCAGGCATAGCCTGGAGATGAGGACCTCAGAGGCTGTCTCCCCCAACCCTCAGGGCTCACACAGGGAATCAGACACAGCCCTGCAGGTCAGGGATGGCACCGGGACCTCAGGGCTTTGTATTCCTCAGGGCTGTGTGTGTGTCAGCTGTTCCCTGGCACAAGCCAGCTTGGGAAAGGGCTGACTTTGCCCAAAGAGCTGCCCTGTGGCTCCTAGGGACCAATGACAAGCAGACCCTTTTCTGTCTTGGCAGTGGTGGAGCTAAAGCAAGAGCGATGGCCTTGGAACTAGAAGACTCAGGTTCAAACTCTGGTGTGGTCACCCGCTTATCCTCAGTCTCCTCTACAAAGTGGGATTCCTCATCCCTGCAGTCAGAGGTGTCCTGGTGGGCAGACTACAAGCATGCATTTTTGCAGAGTGGGTTCAAACCCCCTCCACCACTTCTAGCTGTGTGGCTTTGGGTAAGCTCCAGTGGTTTTTTTCCCCCTATGGACTAGGATGATGGAATGATGCTGATCCTGTCCCAGGGTAATCCTGGGAGGATTAAGTGATAATGCAAGAGGGGGGAGATCCCCTGTACATATTCATGAGGTACTTTGGAGGGTCCCCAGGAAGTTATGGAGTGTGGTGTCCAAGGAGCAGGGCGGGAGGTAGGAGTCCCCTGGGGATGAAGGGGTGGGAACAGCAGATACATATACCATGTCCAGGTTTAATAGTTTACCAGTTGTGTGACCTTATGGGAGCCACTTAACCTCTCTTTCTCAGTGTCCTCCTCTGTGCAATGGGGATAATCATCCCTACCTTACAGGATTGTTTGGAAGATGAAGTGAATTATTGTAATTTGTGTAAAGGCCTTAGGCCTTCACCGTCATCATCGCAGTGTAATCCTCCTATCCGCACCACCTTACTGGCAGAGGCTTGTGCTACACCTCTGCCATCAGCTCTCTGTGTG
Organism: Antilocapra americana; assembly: GCA_007570785.1. Taxonomy (NCBI): domain Eukaryota; kingdom Metazoa; phylum Chordata; class Mammalia; order Artiodactyla; family Antilocapridae; genus Antilocapra; species Antilocapra americana. Next base: position 3,391,781 of record ML661893.1, read on the forward strand.
ACCTAAAGCAGTACTCTCTTTTTCTGGGTTCAGTGACCTCAACTGTGTTTGTAAGGGTCCCAGGCTACTTGACAGCACAGCGTTCTCCACACTCCATACACCTCGGGTTTGCTGGAGAGGCTGGAGTGCAGCTTCCTGCCCCAGCCAGGATTCCCTGTCAGTGCAGTGCTTCAGACACCACACTTTGGGACACATGATCCATAAAATGCCCTATTATATATGCAGAAAATGAGACTTCACCTAGCCCTTTACACATCTCAAGCTGACCCCTCTTCTGTGCCTTGTAACCTCTGAACTCACCCCTCCTGCCTCTTTCCAGACCCTGTTCTCTCTTCAGCAATTCAGGGTGTTCCCTGGCTGGTCCTCACTCTCACTTCTCTCTAAACATAGCTAAGGTCATCTTGCTTCACATGAGGACTAGGGTCCAATTGTAATGAACATGAGCCCCATTTATTCTGCTTTTAGGCTTCCCCGATAGCTCAGCAGGTAAAGAATTTGCCTGCAGTGGAGGAGACATGGGAGATGCGGGTTCAATCCTTGGATTGGGGAGATCCCCTAAAGGAGGAAATGGCAACCACCTGCAGTATTATGGCCTGGAAAATCCCATGGACAGAGGAGCTTGCTCTTAGGTACGTATGTTCCTCACGCCTTAGGACAGCCAAGTGAGGTCAGAACTGAGACCATAGCTATTCTATAGAAGAGGAAGCTGAGGCTCAGAGATAGCAAGTGGCTTGCCCAAGGTCATTTGTTCTGTAAATAAAAACAAGCCAGAATTGGACCCAGGCAGTTGGTTCCAGAGTCTGCCTTTGGACTGTTGTGGCCTCAGGTCTTGTGTAACCAACAGTGGGGAGGTAAAAGTGCTGGGCAGGCTGACACTGGAGGACTGTGTCCATTCTGGGCCCTAGATGTGGCCAGAGCATATTCAGAAGAGCCATGTCTTACAGCCCTGCCTCCCACGTTCCCCATCGCAAGTCCTCTGCTTTCCTCTGAATCCCCTGGCTCCATCACCTCACCTTGCTGAAACTCTCTGCTGTCCCTTTCCCCCTCCCAGATCCTGAACCCTTAGTACACTGAATTTAGAGACCAGCACCTTCCCCAGCAGAGGCTGCCTTGGGGCAGGCATATCCTGAGATCTCCAGGCTGTGGGCTGACCCTCCCCTTGGCCAAGCCTGCTGTCAGAGATGCTTCAGTTCTTTCCACCTCCTGAGGCTCAACCTCCAAGCACATCCCTGGGCTCCAGGTATCAGCTTGGACCCTAAGCCTCTTGTCAAATGGCAGACTCAGCTCAGAGCCTCCTGGGGAAACTTCCCAACACCAGCTGCCCTCTAGGCTCAAACGGGGCTCAAAAGCCACGTCCTCAGAAGCACAGAGACTCTGTTGTCTGATGGCCTCACAGTACAGATGGGAAACTGCAACCCAGAGAGGGTAGGGTGTCTGCCCGAGGCCACAGGGCCAGGCAGTGAGCCGCAGAGCTGAGGCTGGAGCCTGCGCCCCCATCCCCCAGCCAGGGTGCCCTTCCCACTGCTGCCTCTCAGCCAACACCCTCGCCTTCCAGCCTTGCTGCCTGTCTGCTGGAACCTGAGCTGACATTGCTTCTCCAACAGCTTTGTTTCTTGAAACCATTATTTGAAAACAATTTTACTTGCCAGGAGCCCCAGGCTCTTAGGGCTGAGAAATCAAACCACAGAGACAAGGAAGAAGCATTGTCTACAGCGAAGTCAGCAAGATGGGCCCAGACTTGGGTACGGTGGTGATGCTCAGGCGGTGGGACATCGACGCCATCCCCTCCCTCTGCTCCCACCCCCCCGCATTTAGCCACAGCCACAAGGAGTCCCCAAAGCCAACAGGATCACAGATCTGTACATCTGGTCAGGACAAGATGGATGCTTAGAGATCATCCAGTCCACGCTCTGCACAGATGAGGAAACTGAGGCCCAGAGGGGGTTAGCAAGAGAGCAAGGATCAGAACTCGGATGCAGCATCCCCCGGGGTCTCCCAGGGGAGGAAGATACCACAGAGACCTCCCCACCAATACACACACAACTAGACTCACAGACCCCTGTCTGCCACTGGTTCTTACCTCTCTTGGGGTCCATTCAGGCGTGGCTCCTTGTGGCCTGGAGATGTGGGCCAGCCTGTTGGGGCGATGGTTGGAGGTATCACTACTTCTCAACTAACTTCACTGGGCCTCTGGCACCCCTCACTGCCACTGCCACTGCCACAGGGGCACTTTTAAACAGCTGGCACTGGGCCCCCCTCCCCTAGCCCCTTGCCTGCTGCTCCCTAGCCGCAAAGACCCCTCTGCCTTTTACCTTATATGAGCTGAAGAGGCGAGCCCGGTGTTGGGGCGAGGCGGGTGCTGAGTCCTCCCGGGGGCCCCCATTGGCCCAGGCGCCTGCCACGTGACTGCCTCGCCTTGACCTGCCCCCGGTGCCGAATGTTGCTTTTACCCCCTAAGGAAGGAGTGGTTGACAATTTTCATATTTCTTCTAAATTTGGAGATTTCAGACAATGCTGGGAGGCTTGGCTCCAGCTGCCAGAGGCCCATGTGGAAGTCATTAAGCTGGAGAAGGGGGGCTCGGGGGAGAGCGGGAGGCAGGGAGAGGAGGAGGAGGAGGAGGAGGAAGGGGGTAGGGGCCGGAGTTCTGAGGGTTGCCAGTTGTCAGCCTGGGAACATGAGCAAACTCCTTGAGAGCAAGCTATGTGTGAGAATTTCCTCCCTCTCTCCCGGCGCCTGTGTCCCAGGACTGGAGGGGGAGTGCTGAGATTTTTTCCTGGGAATCTCTGGCAGGGAAGATACCCGTCCTGGCTCTTGGGGTCCAGAGGGTGGTGGGAATGGCAGGGGATGGGGGACCATGAGGAAGTAAATCCTCTCTCTAGAAAGTCAGGACCCTCGGAGGCCAATCCCATCATTGTGCAAAGAAGGCTGGCGCCCCAGAAGGGTAGAGCCTGCCCCGGTCACACGGAAGCCTGAAACGGGCAGGAGAGGGAGTCTGAGGACCCGCCACTAGGGCTCCCCTTCCCCTGGAGTCCTAGTCTAGAGAAATGCCTGCCCTTCCTTCGCCCTTTCACCCTTTCGCATTATGCTCTGCCCATGATGGCCTCTTATACAGTCCTTAACATTTTTCATGCCTCAGTGCCTTTGCATCGCAGTCCTCTCTGACCAAAGTGCTCTCTCCCTAATCTTCCCATGGCTGGCTCCTCCTCCTGCTTCTGGCCTCAGAAGTCCCCTCTGGGAGAGGCCTTGTCTGGCCACAGTATTATTCTCCACTGCTCCCTCTGCTTGGTGCCCTCCAGGGCTGTGCCTATTTTGTCTGTCTCTACTGGAGTAGTTGCTTGTCATCTAGCTCTTCCCAGAGAGCACGACTCTCCTGGGGAGAGTCTGAGTCCCCAGGCCTCCTGCAGTGCCTGTGAGGGGTGGCCAGCAAGACGTCTGTGGAGCTAGCAGCCATGGGCATAGGAGCAGGATGTCTGTGGAGCTGAGGCCGGTGGAGGGCTCCTCCCAGTGGCCTTGTTGCTCAGAGCCTCCTTTCTGTGGTGAAGCTGGCTGGACCCCAATCACCTTTATTCAGACTCTCATTCACAGTCCCGTGGACCCCTGGCCCACATGGGACTGCTGCCCCCTCCCCTCCCCTTTCTTGGGGCAGGATTACCTCCAGAATTCCCTCGGGCCGTCTTGTGTGGGGCAGCTAGGTGGCCCCAGGGATGTGGCATGCTGAACCCTGCACTGTACCTGGTCTTAAGAGGCTCCTGGTCTAGTAAGAGGGTCTTCACCCCAACTTTGTTCTTACTGAGGAAAGAAATCTCTTCTTGGGAGCTTGTATTTGTTCCTTCCTTTGCAGTTTCTTGGCTGTGAGGTCTGGGTACAGTTGTTTAGCTGCGGCTCTGAGCCTCTCTTTCCTCGTCCGTGCAATGGGGAACACAGGGCCTGCCTTTTGGTGTTGCCACGAGGGTCAGGTGGGGTGCAGTCCTGGGGGATGAGTCAAGTCTGGGGCCAGATTGTGCTCAGCACTGCCTCTGCTGCTTCCCGCAACAGGTAGGGATGGGAACTATGTTTAACATCTGTGACCCCCACTTTCCTCCTCTGTAAAATGGAGCCAGAAGCAGCCCTCACCTCCCAGGATTGCTGTGAAGATGAAGCCAGACCGTGCTTATGAAGGGGTCAGTCATATGTGGCTCCAGAATAAGTGCCCAGTAAATGCCAGATATTTACCCCACACCTGACGCATAGCAGGCTTGCTATTCATGTCATCTGCTTCCTTCCTGAGCCGAAAAGATGGATGTCATTTACACGTGTACCCCTGGGGTGTAAGATTGTGGCAAGGAAGGCTTATCACCCCCACCCTCTACCCTGCCCAGTGTTTTCATCTGACACTCCAAAGCATCACCAGCGGACCCCAGGGTAAAGATAAAGCCAGCCCGATGGAGCCATCAAAATTATGGCAAGTCCACTTTGGAAGCTGTGAAACGTATGTTTCTGTTACTTCTGCTACTGTCGCATCAGTATGTTACATCAAGACAGAGAAGAAAACAGAAGAATAACCAGTGTAAGTCACGGAGAGACCCACCATTTGAATACTCATGAACTCTATGCTTGGCCAAGCATGAGTCGGCCACCCTGTGAGCCAAGTTTCCTTTATCAGGAAGTCTTTTACTAGAGGTCAGAGCAAGGATTTGAAATGACCTGGAAGCGATCCTAGGAGAGGGGGTGTCTCAGAGCCAAAGTATCTCAAGAGACTTACCTAAATGGTAGCCATTTGTGACACAGTCTCCCCAGATCTGTGTCAAACATTTTTGAAACCATTTCTGTTTGCTGTCATGCCCTCTCTTGGGAGTTATTAGTGCCTTATGTCTATTAACCATTGTGTGACGTGGCTTTTCTGTCTACACTGTGGCCAGGCAGCCATGAAACCCCTCCATTCCCAGGGGAAGTAGAAGTGAGACTCTGGCTTTGTGCGTAGGCCAGAGCAAGGCATCTGGGGACGTGAGGGGAGCTTCTTGTTAGGGGCTGAGTATGAGCGTGTTTGGCGAGTTCTGTGTCCTCAGAGGGTGTGTGCTGTCAGGGGCGAGGTAATCCCTAGTGGGAGGATGAGGGCCCTGGAGACCAAGAGACTCAGGGGGATGGAGCAAAGCTACTCCATCTCTACTGGTGATCAGGGAAGAGGTTGAACTGGTGCAGTTGAACCTGTAGGAAGACGGGGTTTAGACCTACATAGGAAAGACATTTTTTGGGGGGGTATATGGGATCTTAGTTCACAACCAGGGATTGAACCTGCACCCCCAGTGTACAGAGCCTTAACCACTGGACTGCCAGGGAAGTCCCAGGAAGGACTTTTTGAGTCAGTGGATTTACTCAAGGAAGAGATGGACTAATGGGCTGTCTTGATAAATTGATGGGTCAGTGAACTCATGACTTTACCAGGACAGCTAAGAGACTGAATGGCAGCTTGACAAGTCCCTTCCAGCCCTTAGATCCTGTGAGCTTTATGTCACACTTCGTGTTCTCACCCCAACCTGTCCCTGACCTCTAGCCCTTACTGGATGCTAATTCGGCCCCAAAGCAGATCTCAGAGGTGACCATTTGGGAAACATGTTTTGGAACGTTGAAAATCAAGCTCCGTATGTTTCTGTGATGAGCATACGACTTTTGCTTCATTGACCGAGTTTGATTCTGAAAGGTAATGAACAATTAGTGAAGAACTGTTTATAATTGTAATCAAACCAATTTTTAAAAAATACATGTATTTTAAAATATTTATTTCACTTATTTGACTGTGCCTAGTCTCAGCTGTGGCCATGGGATCTTCATTGTGGCATGTGTAATCTTTAGTTATGGCATGCAAACTGTTAATTGTGGCATATGGGATCTAGTTCCTGACCAGGGATCAACCTGCATTAGGAACATGGAGTCTTAGCCACTGGACCACCGGGGAAGTCCCTCAAAAATATTTTATAGATAGCTGTCCACAACATATTACTGAGGTTAAAGATCATGGTATAGAAGGAGATACATGGAATACTACCATTTAAGTAAAAGGATGTGTTTGCCAAACTGCAATGAGATACCACTTCACACTCTTCAGGATGGATGGCTATGATAATAATTATCGCCACCACCAAAACCCATAGGTACTTAGACACTTGTTCACTGACCTCTGCAGCAGCATTATTCACAATAGCCGAAATGTGAACACAGCTGAAGTCTCCATCAATAGATGAGTGAATAAACAGAATGTGGTTCATGCATACAATGTAATGTTTTTCAGCCATAGAAAGCAAAATTGTGGTACATGCAACAGCATGGGTGACCTTTGACAGCATTATGCTATGTGAGATAAATCAGATACAAAAAGGATAAATTCTGTATGATTCCACTTACATGAGCTATCTAGGAGACAAAGTCATAGAGACAGAAAAAATGGTGGTTGCCAGGCCTAGGGGGAAGAAGATGGAGAGTTAATGTTTAATGGCTGTAGAGTTCCTGTTTGGGATGATGAAAAAGCTCTGGAAATGGATAGTGGTGATAATTGCACAACACTTGAATGTACTTAATGCTGTTTAATTGTACACTTAAAAAAGTTAAAATGTTCAGTTTTATGTTGTGCATATTTTTACCGTAACAAAATAAATGATGTGTCTGTGTGGAGGAGTAAGTGTGGATGTAGCAAGATGCCCTGCTGGAGGTTAGGTTTGTGTTTCGTCTTGCCTTAGTCCACCGCATGGACAGACCAGGACAGAAGGTCGTTAGGAACTGCCTGAAGGGAGTATTTCTGGGAAAGGCAGAGCGAGAGGGAGAGGGATGTAACAAATCTTTTGTGCTGATCACCAGGAGGGAGTGGTTGTAAGGGAGGGCAATGGTGTGGTGCAGTCCTTTGACATTGCTGTGACTCTTTGGCATATGAATGCTTTGGAAAATGGGACAGATTTGCCCTGTTGAAGGGCCCTAGGCAGTTGGCATGGAGCCCTTCCCTGGTCTAGGGAGAATATTAGCTTTTAACTCTGTAGGCCATTTGGGATTAAGAACTTGACCCACAGTTCTGGATGTAACTCACCAAGAGCAGCTTCTGCTTGGGCATTCATATCCTTCTCTCATGGTTGACACATTCATATAGCACCAGGTGGGGCTCGTCACTGTCTATACCCCCAAGACACCTGGAAGGATTAGGGGACCCTTGGGTGTGTAAGAGAAAGGTGGTAAGAGCCTCCTGGAGAACGGCTGCATTGTGCTTTGCTTTGTGCTCTTACTAGCATATGAGGCCTTGAACATTTAAAGTCTGAGGAGCAATTGGGCCTCAGTAATCACAACCTGAATGGTGCAAAGGAACTGCCTGTGACACATGTGAGTGTGTGTATGGTTGCACATGAAAATACACTGTTAGATGTTTGCAAGAATATGGGAATTTGGGTGATTTTGTCTTACTTCATTGTAGTTTTCTGTTTTTGATTTTTTTTCCTGATTCGCATTGAGGTGATGAACTTAACTAAAGGGATTTAGTTATATTCTATATTCTATTATATATACAGTTATCATAATATAAGGATTTGTATTTTTATTCCTAATTTTGTTTTGTGTTAAGAAGATAGAATATATTAGTATAGTAGTACTTTACAAAATTTCTAAAGATTTATTTTTAAAAATAACTTACTTAAAATAAAATATATTTACTTAAATAACCATGGAGATCAAACCAACTCCTAGTCCATGTTTCCCCGAGGAGAAGGGCACTAATCATGACTGCTAATGAAGGGGGTCAGTTTTTCATAGAAGCCAAGAGCAGTGTGATCATTGTTTCACCTGCTTGCCACAGAGCAAGTTCAGGTTCACTGCCCCTGTATGAAAGGGTTATGGTAACAGAGGGGAGTTATTGGAGATAATTTCCAGATGGGAGCAACCTGGTTGGTGGGATTAGGTGAAATTACTTTAATAGTCCCTTCCAGGCCTCGGCTTAAGTTGACTTTGCTCATCCATCTCTCCCCTTTGCCACAGAGGCCCCCTCCCTGCTCCCTACCCTCACCCCTCCGGCGTCTCCACATCTGACACTCCTCAGCCCTCAGGACTGCAGGCTGACTCCAAGCCTTTGTAAACCACCCCGGATTATTAAACAAATCCTATAATTAGAAGCCAGGTTTCCTAAACGAAGTGAAAAATGTAACGTTACCCTTTGTTTGTTCACTGGATGCTCAACGCATGTCCCATGACCCAGAGGAGCTGTGACTTTGGGTTTCCAAGAAGCCTTAATAAGGTAATGTTTATAAAGTTCTTAACTTTACAACTCCATCAGAGTACAACTCTGTGAAATGAGGACAAGCTATAATTCCAAGATATCTGCCCCACTCCTTGCCCAGTGGTAAAGAATGTTGTCCCCTTACGTGATGTGTGCAAAGCCCCAAGACTGGGATCGAAGGAAGTGCATTCTGGTCTCAGCTATGACACTGAACCGCTGTGTGACACTGTATCAGCCCTCTTCCCTCTCTGGGCTTGTGTTTACCCTTCTGTAACAGAGAGGCCATGATGGGGCCTTCTTGTTCTAAAATCTCTTGTCACTCTGACGTTCTGCAGTTGATCGCTGTGTTTCTCTACCATAGGGTTGTAACTCAAGCAAGGATTCTCCAGATTTTACTTCTCTTCTCTGGATTCCTCAAAAGGACTTGATAATCTACCTTGAACTGGATAAATTGGTTGGGGTTGGCAAAACACATGGATGATATATCCTTTTGTGCCTCAGCTTTGAACCCTTAAGGGCCTCTCTCATGAGATAAAGTACATTAAAAACAATGTGAAAATGACTTGCATCATAAAAGAACCATTCAAAGGAATTCAAACTGGTCAACATGAGGAACAGTGGAAAGAACCACTGTTCTGTCTGGAGCTGGTAGGCACTATTTAGTTAACATAATTCCATGGTAACATTATATATAACTGACATTTATTGAGTTCTTTCTATGAACCAGACTCTGGGCCAAGGGTTTACATCCATCCTTTCAGTTAATCTCATAGCAAATCTGCGAGATAGGTACTTTCTCATGATCCTCACTTTATAGATAAGAGACAGAACCTTAAAGAGATGAAATAATTTGCTTGAAGAAAATAAGTGGTTGGAGCCAAGACTCCAGAACCTGTCATTGACCTTTGTAAATCCACTGCCTGTGTACTTCTGATCCAATTATGGTGTTTATGGAAGCAAGTATCATGATGAAACTTCCACCATACTGTGTTGCTGAGTGATTCTGATGAGCAGAGCCCACCTAGGCAGCCTACATAGGACTTGTAGATGAGAAAGGCGCCTTTCCTGGGCCAAGCCTCCAAGAGGATTACTTATTACTGCAGTAATCTTGGCCCATCCTGACTGATACTACTTGTCACACGGAGAGGGAACAAACAGCTTTATTCTTTGTATTCTCAAGAGCAAATTTGTCATCACCAGATGGAAGAACGGGGGAGATAGACATTTTTAAAAGTAGAGACTAATAAGAAACTGGGAACATCTGATAGGAGTATCACTGAGACGCCAGCAAAATGACGCGTAAGGTCCCCTTGAGCCTGTGATTCTAAGAAATGGTCTAAAAAACAAGATTCGTAAGTGATTCTGGAATGACAGGGTCAGAGCTGGCTCTGTGGTTGAGATAATAAGATAGAATGCAAAGGAATCCCAATATGGAAGACAAAAAATTATGGACGTAGTTATGTGATTCCTTGACTGAAGAGCCAAAACCAATTTTCTCCAAGAGCACACAACTTGGGAGTGGGGGGTAGGATGGATGGAGATCACGGTTAGCCTGACCTTTGAACTCTCTCCAGCGCTGACTCAGAAAACATATCCCTTGGGCACCGAGCCCTTCCTTCAGACACATTTCTCTCAAATGTCGGTTTGTCCATAGAGCATAGCCAGGCTGTGTCAGAAATGATCTGGATGGCTTTTGGTGCTCTGTGTGCACTGCCTAATGACAGAGTGCCCACTTCTAACCACAGCCTACATACAATGCTCTTTCCCTAAGTGGGGCAAAGGTTAGGGTTGGGTGGGGGTCACAAGTGGCTTTGGGAGCCCAGCCTTTCATCTTAAGCTCTGCCACCCTTTTACCTACTGTATGAACATGGGCAGGTTATTTCCCTTCCCTGGGCCTCAGTTTCAACTCCTGTGAAAATCTTTTTTTTTTTTTTCTTTTTATTCTTTTAATGTATGACCTCCTGATAAATGTAGAAGTCTCGTTTCTGGTGTTTTCAGGCATCTGTGTTAACTTTGAAATGAACATTTCAGATAGCACAGTAGTGTAATTAAGCAGAGGTCTTAGGGAAAAATCTGAATTCTCACTGTTCTGCCTACTAATGAGAGCTCCTGTGAGAATCTTACATTTATATAGGATTGATGCCAGGAATAAATAAAGTCACAGATACAAAGGTACTCTTTAAACTGTAGAGTGTGACCAGTGTAAGAGGGGTATTACTGTTATCACTAGCACAGCTACTTGTGGCACCTGCCTGGGTCATAGGGCTGGACCGCCTCCTTCTCCTAGGGTCAGAAACGAAGCTGTCTTCTAACAGCAGGAGAAGATTGGACTGGGGCTTCTTTCCTGGGAACCAGACTTTGGAAATAGATTCTACGCTAGGCACTTCTTCCTCTTTCCCTACAAATACAGTATTTATGAGAACTGACCTTCCAATGGAAATTTGGCAAGATTTTACATTCTGGAGACAGTGTACCTTCCTCCACATGCCCCGAGGGTCGAGGTCATGGGCTTCCCAGGAGATGCAGGAGTTCCCACGGATACAAGAGGTACAGGGGACTGAGAAGAGAGGGGCCCAGCAAGACCCTAAGTCACAGGCTTGTCCTAAAATGTTGATACTGTTACCTTGACCGTCCTCTAAAAGAATATGAGCTTGGAAACTGTTTAAACTGTTCACTGCTGTATACCCAATGCTTAGAACAATACATAGTTGGTGCTCGGTATGTATTTGTTAAATGAAGGAAATAAATCTTTCTCAAGACTTCTTAAGTCTCTTCCTTGCTTCTACCTTGAAGGTCACAGCTCCTAGAACTTACAGAGCCTCCCAGACAAGGTATTTAAACCACCACTTCGTGTGTCTTCTCAATATTGTCTCCCAGGAGATTCAGGCCACAGGGACAAGCTTCTGCTGGGAGGCCTGGGTTGAGTTCACTGCAGCTCTAAGAGCCTGTAAGTTTTGGAGGCTGTTTTCTAGTTGGGGGAGGCAGGGTGGAGATGGAAGCCTTGGCTGTGGCCATCAGGGCTCTTTGCTAAGGAGTGAAGGTGATGGATCTTGGAGTCTCTGCCTGTCCCCCAAGTGGTGCATAGTGAGTAGACTTAGGGTTTCTCTCTTTCTCAGCAGGTCCTGCCCCGGTCACAGTGGGGCCCAGACTTCGGAGCCAGGTGCTTGAGAAGCACATATGAATAAGGTGTGCCCAAGGCCTGCAAGAAGCTTCCACCTAATGACTCTTGAAATCAATTTTATTGAAACAAAACACACACAGGCAAGACCCCATCCACAAATTTGCGGACATGCAGGTATACTCCAAAACTTGGGCAACAAAAAGCAGCACTATCTGAGCCAGTAGCTGAAGCCAATATATAAGTCAGACTTTGGTGAGTGCCATCCACTGTTAGCTGTGTTGAGGGGAGCAGGTCTTTTGAACCCAAGCTGCAAGGGAAGTGTCCCCCCTCCCCTTTCCCTTCCCTTCCAGGATCCCTCTCCCATAAGCAGCTGTGAGATACCACTGCTTCTCTGTTCATCCCCCATAGCACAAGCTCCCTCCTCCTCTGGGGTCCAGGCTCTGGGGGTCTGAAGAGAACATTTCTCACCCTTTTCTTGCTTCCCCTGGAGGATGGGGCTTCCCACCCAAAATAGGTGCAGACCCACCCAGCAAGAGGAGGGGCTGGCAGTTTGGGGAGGAAATCAGAACTCTGGATTTTGTAAGTCCAGACGTCCTGTAAACTCTGACCAGAGTATAAACATCCCCTGGGACTGAGGGGAGGATATGCTGGTGGGCAGGGGGCCCGGCGCCTCCATCTGCCCTGAGGACAGGCTGTTTATTCCACATTCCTCACAGGCCCCCTTGGGCTCCTTCCTGTCTAGGTCTGGGGCAAGTAGAGGCAGGCAGGATGGCCCCGCATGGGGCCCTGAGGCCTCAGATGTCAGACTCGACCTCTCCGGGCTGGAAGGGAACTTATAAAGCTCAGAGAGCCCAACTCTCTCTTTTTCTTGAATTTCCCTCACAATTGGTCTTCTGGCCTCCACTAAAACACCTCGGCTAATGGGGAGCTCACTCTTTCTCAGGGCAGTCCATGCTATTACTGGCACTCTGGCAGCTGAAAAGTTCTAGAAGAAAGTGATTCTAGAATTGTTTGGTGTGACCTAATTGAGCCCAGCTAAGAATAATGTGTAGCATGGCCATTCACTGAGCCCACGCTGTGCCAGGTGCTTTATGTATATTTTCCCAGTAAATTTCCCCTCCTCTGAAGGAGGACACAGGCTCAGAAGAGTTAGGCAAGTAAGCCCGAGGTGACTCAGCTGTTTTGGGGTGGGGCTGGGATGCAGTTGCTGTAGTTTAAAGTCTATGCTTTAAATATTAATCTATACTGGTTCTTCACAATCAAAAAGCAAAAATAGCACATGTACCACAAAAACACCATACAACAAACACAGTCACACACAAACCAACCACATTACTATAAAAGCAACCCAAACTAGCCAAATCTTAAGTATCCATTGTATGCTGGGCAAATCATAATTTTTATGATAAAGCCATTTTAACAACCCTATGAGGCAACCGAGGCTCATTGAAGTTAGAAAAAAATGGATGTGGCAGAGCAAGTGTCTAAGCACCGTTTCTGAAGTCTGTAATTGCCACTATATTGCATGATAGGAGGGGACTGCAGTATAATGAAAGACAAGACCTTTATCCCTATTATTTTCAACCACAAAAGCTTTGATAAGTGGAATGTGCAGCCTCAGAGACAAATGATTTCCCTACACTGGAGGTGTCCAGCAAAGATGCTTTAAAAGGAGTTCTTACACTAGTAAGGGCTAACACAAGATATTCCCCAGTGTCAATCTGCAACCCAGAAACATAAACTTGACATTTTCAAGGCTGGATCCTGGGTGGAAGGGTGGCCTCAGCCACTCAGTCGCAGAGCACAAGCCCACCTCTTAGAGTCCTACCCTGCCTCCATTCACGTTTCCTTGACTGCCCCTGGAAATGGAGGCATTGGCTCCTGGCCTGGGCAAAGGATCATGTGGACGTGGTGGGCCTTCTGCATATCCCAGTGGCCACCCATTCACCCAGGCCTTGCCCTTTTTTGAGAACTGGGAGCTTTCTGGCTGGGTCTGTTCCCACCAACAACGTTCCCATCCAGGGAGCTTAAAATAGTGCCTCTTGGCTGGGGCCCTGAAGTGAGCAGTGAGGGAGGCATTTGTGCAAATATGGGCCTGGGAGAAGAACTCCTACCCGGAGAGGGTGGGGGATGGGGTGGGCAGCTCGGCAGGAGAGCCAAGACCTCCAGTGGAGGATGCGCCCTCTTGGCCACAGCCCCTTCCATCTTGCAGCAGAGGCGCCTGCTAGTCTCCTCCTGCCTCCCCTGACCTTACTGGGTCCACTTGGGCAAATCTCTACACTGAATCCCACAGGCCTTCCTGGCTCAGCCGAGGCCCCAGGGTGGGCCCACGGGGAACAGGGACCTCTACATTCTTCTGCTGGTTCTATCCTTGTCCCCCTATCACAATGCCCTTCCTACCCAGGAACATCCTATTTTAGCAACCCTTATAGAAAAAAAATTACGCATTTAGCTGCACCAGGTCTTAGTTGTGGCATGTGGGATCTTTAGTTGCACCATGTGGGATCTAGTCCACTGGCTAGGAATCAAACCTGGGCCCCCTGCATGGGGAGGGTGAAGTCTTAGCCACTGGACCTCCAGGGAGGTCCCCAGAAGCATACTTTGGAAGGCCCAAGTCAAGACTTGTTTTAATGATCACAGTGACAATTGCAGCCACCACTGATTGAGGGCTTACTTTTGTCAGGTGCTCTGCTAAGGGCTATGCCATGCATTATCTCGTTTGGTCCCCACAACCATCCTCCAAGAGCCAAGTTACTCTTATCTCTAATGTGCATAAGAAACTAAGTTCAGAGATGTCAAGTAACTTTCCTGAGGTCACACAGCTCTGAAGTGGCAAAGGCAGAATTAAAACTCAGGTCTGTCAACCTCTGGAGTCTGAACTCTGACCTCCTGGGCTGTATCTCCTCCTCGGGGTCCCTGCTGCTCTGGCCTCCCATGCTCCATCTCAACATTACCACCCTGTGTCACATATATATAGTTGTTTGGATTGAATGCATCAGGTATTTAGTGATGCCTGCTATGAGCCAGGGATATTGCTGGGCATCAGACCCACAGCCTGGGAACTCTTAGATCCCTATGAGGACTCTGTTTGGGCTTGGGTTCAGTGACCACCCCAACATGCAGGATCTGGTTTGACGATATCAAGGTGTGGCTGAGGCAAGCATAGACCCTCCTCAATGAGCATCTGACCAGTTGGAAATTCCTCCCTCCTTGCTGGCTGTGATGCCCTTCTCCTTCCTACACAGCAGGAAAGAGCATGCACAGGAATCAAATTTGCTTTGAATACTCTCTGACTTTGGGCTCTCTGAGCTTCAGTTTCCCCATATGTAGATTCGGAATAAAATTAAAACCTCATCACAGGATGGTTGGAAGGATTTAATAAAACTGTGCACGTGGGACTCCCCTGGTGGTCCAGTGGTTAAGACTCCATGGTTCCAATGCAGAAGGCACGGGTTCAATCCCTGATCAGCAGACTGAGATCCCATATGTTGAGCAGTGTGGCTAAAAGATGAAAAAACAGACAAACAACCACGAAAAACAATGCTCATGAAAGACTTATCACTGTACTAGGTGGTCTAAGTAGAGGAAGAAATAGCAACCCATGCCAGTATTCTTGCCTGGGAAATCCCATGGACAGAGGAGCCTGATGGGCTACTGTCCATGGGGTTGCAAGAGTTGGGTGCAACTGAGTGGCTGAGCATGCATGCATGCAGGTAGTCTAAGTAAGTAGAATTAAGCAGCAGCTATTATTACTAATTGTTTTCCTGAAGATTACGTTGTCCTGGTGCCAGAGGCCTAGGGCCTAACATATGGGAGGTGCTCCAAGTAAAGGCAGTCACTCACACAGCAGACAGAAGCCACCACCAGCCTCTGCCCCCTCTCACCTGGCTGGTTGTGTGTCATGCAGTTCCTGCTTTGATGTGGAAGGTGTCCTGGGCACTGGTCCTCATCAGTGCTAGGGTTGCTCCAGTGGCCATGGGCAGGCACAAGACTTTTACTTACCTGGCTCCCTTGTTTTCATCCAGGGAAAAGGAGTGGCTGGCATGAAAGTTCTGGCAGGGTTTGCCTGTTCCTCGAGGACATCTGGCTTTCTGGTGGTGCCACCTGGCGGTGAGTACAGAACTGTTTCTGGCTGGGCGGCCTCCCAGGGACCTGGTAGCTCTGAGCATGACCATTTCCTGCCCCCTTGCTCTCCAGCCCATGTAGCCCTTCCCTCATTCCCCTGTATGGATCACTGACTGTGAGAAAAGACCTAAGGGGTCTCTGTGGAGTCTCTGTTATCATGCCTCCTTCAGGCCTGGTTCTGACCTGTGGGGTAAGGTCCCTCAGTGGTCAGTCAGGGTTCCTCCTCAGGATATTCTTCAGGTCTGATGACCTCTCAGTGGTTTCTAGAAACCAAGGTTGTAAGAATGGACCTACTTCCTGGCTTGAGCTAACCCAGGAATGGGAAACCCAATGATGGTGACTGGACCCATCCTTGACTCCTCACTGTACCTGCTTAAGTATCCATGGATCCCCCTCCCCTGTCTGGGGCCACCAGAGGGACTGGCCTGGCTTCTAGGTTCTCTGTCTTAAAAAAATATTTGAATTTATTTATTTGCCTGGGTCAGGTCCCAGTTGTGGCATGTGGGATCTTTAGTTGTAGCATGTGAACTCTTAGTTGCAGCATGTAGGATCTAGTTCCCTGACCATGGATTGAACCCAGGCCCCCTGCTTAAGAATTAGGAGAATAAATTGTGCTTGAATGAGCCTTACCCAGCTTTGCACCAATGTGCTGTGTGAGCTTGTGTAAGGCCTGTGCCTCCCTGGGCCTTGGTCTCCCTGTGGTAGAATGGCGATGGGGCAGGTGATGGGTGAGGAGCCCTGTGGTTTCCTGACTGGGGCCTTGGTAAGGTGCAGATTGCTGGGGCTCCCTCATTAGAACTCTGGGGCCAGGATCCTGGAATCTGTGTGAAGTTGGAAGCTGAGGCAGCTAAGCCCTGTCTTTGGGAGATGGAAGACCCCAGTGTGTTGCTGGCAGGGAAGAAGAGTGTGGTGGTTTCAGGAGTCCTGAGAAGCTGAGGAACCCCCCTGTAGCCCAGTCCCCATCTTTTAATTTCTCCCTTCCTGTGGATGCAGGGAGGGGCCCCCTAGCTGCATGTCTGTGAGACCCCAGCAGCAGCAGTAGCAGCAGAAGGGCAGCAAGAAGGCTGCACAGGTTACAACCAGCTTGCCCCCATCCTTTGCCGCCTCATGCTGGCTGTTTCACATGTCCACAGGACAGTAGTGTTGGGGCTGGGGCAGCCTGGGGTGGGACTGGGGGCCTTTGTTGCCTGAGGAGGTATTTTCAGAGTCCCCCTCCCTCTGGAGTTTCCAACGATAGAATAGAGCCCTGTCTAGTATTTGACCAAATATGGTGGTATCTCTCATGAGCTCAAGCCTCAGCCAGCTTCTCAGTTATGCTGTGGAAACCTGCCCTGGACAGATTAATCTTGTGACATTCAGGAGCGCCTTGCACCCTGCGTTCTTCCCCTCGGCGATTCCTGTAAATGGCCAAGAGTGGCCCCAAACAGGATGGTGTAGTCCTGGAGCCTGTTCTCTGTGTCCCTCCCCTGTCCTCTTCACACCCCCTTTTACCTCTTCCTCAAGGGAGCTCGCTTGCTCACATTCAGCTGGGCCGTTCACTTGAGGGGAAAGACCCAGACCAGGTCCATCCAGCACATGAGTCCTAGACAAGAGGACCCTGGGGTTACCTAAGCTCATGAAATTTTGGCCAGGGACTGTGAGGCCCAAAGCTCTCAGCCAGGAGGGTGGACCCAAAGAGGTAGAAAGGAGAGTTGGCTGGGCCATGAGAACTGTGCTTGCTCTAATGCTAAACAGAACAGCTAGGAAGGGGAACACATGTATACCCATGGTGGATTCATGTCAGTGTATGGCAAAACCAACATGATAATGTAAAGGAAGAAATAAATTAATTAATTAAAAATAGGACAGCTAACGTTCCCAAGAACAATTACACTATTATTGTACAGTGATAGTCTTCATAATAAACAGCTGTGTTTATTGAGCACATACGACATGCCAGGCACGGTGTCACTGTTTAATGTGGCTTATTTCCCTTATTCCTAGTAACAACCCCTAGAGGTTGTTCTGGACACAGGGGAAATGAGACTCAGAAAGATTTCCAGGAGAAATGGGCCAGGCCACCACTGATTCCTGGGCATGGCTCCCATTTTACAGAGAAGGAAACTGAGGCCGAGAGAGGTTGGAAGTCACAAGCAGCCACACAGGGACAGGCCCTTGGAGTTTAGACCTTCTCTACATGAGAGGGAGCATCAAGTCCTCACGGACCTCATCGATTTGGCCCTCTTGAGAGCACACAGATTCAGAAATATGTTCATAGCAGGCTGGAACTGTGCAGAAAATATGCCAAGAAAAGCAGCACGGGGGGTGGATAAAGCCCTGCCTGGAGACCAGGTATGAACCCGGCTCTGGCATCCCTCACTCACTATATAATCCTAGACAAGTCCCTTCTTCACTCTGACCTCAGTTTCCGTGCCTGGGAACTATGGGGGTGCCGAGGGCCTCTGAGCTCACCTGGGGCTGGCTGAGGCCAGGGTGCCTGAGGCTGTTTCCCTGGGAGATGGGGCTTGTGTCCTGATCCTGGCCAGCGTGCTCCGAGAACATTTGCTGTCCTAACCAACGGACAGCCTGTCCCTCCTCCACCCTCACCCCCTTGCCATCCCCCAAACTAACGAAGCTGATTGTCTTAGGTGGCCCTGTGGGTGCTGGCTGGGCAGCCGGCCGCAGGCCACAGGCGGAGGTGCCACCCGCCAGAGCCCCACCAGACACACAGGGCATTGTCCCTCAGTCAACAGCCCCTGGGCACCTCAGCCCGGCTCCTGGCCTGCCCCCACACCCCTCACCGCCTGCCACTGCGCCAGGCCCGCCAGCTGGGAGCCCAAGGTTCCCAGGCGATGACGAGCCCACCCACCCACTCCCCCAGCAGCCCCCTGACGAGCTATAATTGCTGCGCTGAGTCCTGTTGCTGCCATTCTCGTGGCAGAGGCATCTGGGGTTCCAGGCGGGCGGCAGCTGCAGGCTGATCGCCTGGCTCGCAAGATGGACTGGCCGCACAACCTGGTACGTGGCGATTCCCCACCCCACCCCCACTCCTTTTTAGGGCCTGAGCGTTTCTTTACTTCTTCTCCATTGATTAATGGCCGCCTCTGTTTGGCTTGGAATCTGCAGAGGAGAGTTCTCCCTCTGTCCTGTCCCCCAGGACGAGAGAGAAACAGAGACTGGTCTCAGAGCCTGCAGCTATGGCCAGCGGCTCCGGCTCCTGAGCTGGGCTTAGCCCCACCGCGCCACAGCCCTTTCAGGCCAAAGGCAACTGAGGAGATCTTGGCAATCTTGGTTATCGGGGTTTTTCCAGAGTCTCTGTGTCCTGAGATCCAGGCTGTATGACCTTGGGCAGGTCCTTCTGTTTCCCATCTATAAAGCGATGGACGGAGACGGATTCTCTTCTGAATTTCTGAGTGGAGAGCCAGGGTTTAAGAATGCCATGTGAGATGCTCAGATGAGAAAGCCTATTGTTAGGGAAATGTCTTTCTGTACCAGCGACTTGAATCTGCCATGATTTGGTGCCAAGAAACGGTTCTACCAAGAGGGGCTCTGCTGAAACTTGTTTGCAAGGGTCAAGACTGGCGGGATAGGCAGGAGAGATCAGCACAGGCCATGCGGGGTGGTGGGGTGAGGGGTCCAGGGCAGGTAGGAGCCTGGCTAGGCTCAGGGAGAAGATGAAGTCCCCTCTGGAGGCTTCTCCCTTCTGACCAGCCCTGGCTCCCACCCAAGTCCTGGCCCTCCTCTCCCAGCTTCCTGTGGAGTCTGCATTCTGCTGGGCACCCAGGTCCTCTCCCATGTGAATGAGAGGCTTTCCTGATGCTGCTTGTGCAGGGAGAGGTGGACAGCAGCAGGTGGGGGTGGAAAAAGGGTCGGGAAGGCAGATGGTTGGGGCGTGGAGAAGTGGAAAACCAGTGTCATGGAGTTCATCAGGGGTCTTTGGCCATGACCTGCACACATCACCAACTTCATCTCCTGCCCTCACCTCCTGTCTACTCTATTTCAGCCCCACGGTTTCCTTTCAGCAAAGTTTTAAGCCACTGAAACTTCCTCTCACACGGTTCCTTCCCCCACCTCCATACCATTTTTAGGCTCCCTCTGCCTACATCTGCCTCTGTTTTATTCTTCAAACCTCACCAGACATGCCCCCTTCCCCAGAAAGGCTTTACAAGACCACCCCGCTGCCACCAGGCTAAGCGGGTGGCCCTGCTCGTCTCTGACCGCACGCTGTGTGGTCCTATCCTCACCCTGCTGCTAGCAAGACTTAGGTGCTTGTTTCTTGTTCACCATCTGTTTTCCTTGCCAGACTGCAAGCTACAGATGGGCAGGGGTGGTGATAGGCATTCATTCACTCAGCAAATGTTCACTGAATACCTAAGCGCCCAGTACCGTGCAGACATGGGGGACAAGGCAGTATGTGGAAATGGATAGAGCGCAGGCTCTCATGGAGCCTGTGCTTAGTAGGGGCCTGACTTGTGAAAGGATCACATGTACATTAGAAGACGGCAGTCATGAAGGAGGCATGGGGAGCTAAGAGCCCAAGAAGGTCCACAGAGGCCTCCCTAAGGAAGTGACACTGGAGCCAAGACATGTAGGGGTGACTGCAGGAAGCAGCCTGTGCAAAGTCCTCATGCGGGAAGGAGCATGGGGAGAGGAAGATTCTAGAGAAGGCCTGAAGCTGAAGCATGGGTAGAAGAGGAAGCCAGGTGTGATTTGAGGAGGGAGAACACAGCAGAGGTCTGGCCTGGGAAGGTGATGTTAATAGGTTGGCATTCCAACCCATCATTGGGCAGGTGTGGAGAACTGATTGGAAGGAGCTGGGGGAGATGTGGAGTACCAGGTTGGAAGCTACTGAGCTGTCCAGGAAAGTGAGGCTGTTGGTGCAGGTAGAGAATTGGATGGGTGGGGAGGTTTTTCAGAGGTACAACAGGATTTAGTGATGAAAACGGCATGTACATGTTTCAATACAGATGTGGTGGGCTGGTGGGACCAGGCCAGGGCTTGGCAGGTGGCCCCCCTAGAGACCTTTCTTCTTCCCTCCTCCTTCCTTGTGCCCTGAGTCTTTGCCTAGGCAGTGACCTGTCTCTCCCACCTTTGACCTGTGGCCTTCCTCCCCAGCTGCTCCTTCTCACCATCTCCATCTTCCTGGGGCTGGGCCAGCCCAGGAACCCCAAAGGCAAGAGAAAGGGGCCAGGACGGCCTGGGACCTTGGCCCCTGGGCCTCACCAGTTGCCGCTGGACCTGGTGTCCCGGGCAAAGCCCTATGCCCGCATGGAGGAATATGAGAGGAACCTGGGGGAGATGGTGGCCCAGCTGAGGAACAGCTCTGAGCCGGCCAGGAAGAAGTGCGAGGTCAACCTGCAGCTGTGGCTGTCCAACAAGAGGAGCCTGTCACCCTGGGGCTACAGGTAGGCCAGACCAGGCAGCCGTGGGAAAGCCTTGTATTGGGGGCTGGAGGGGATGCCCTGCCCACTCTCTCTGTCAAGAGTGAAGTGGATTCAGAGGCCTAGGTTTGCATCCTGGCTCTGCCTTTTACTGGCTCTGTGGCTTTGGGCAAGTTGCTTAGCCTCTTTGAGCCTCAGATTCCTCAACTACAAGTGGAGGTGATAGTAGTATCTACTTCACTGGCTTGTTACGAAATCAGATATCCATGCCAGGCACTGATGTTGTGGTCTCCAGGTCTCCAGTGAAGGGCCTGAAAGGCCTTCCCCTATTGCCCGGTCCTCCAGCCCAGAGTGCTTTGTGCACCCCTCTAGTTATTGCACTTTCATGCAGTGCTGACTTGGCTGTGTGCACAACCATCTCTCATGCTAGATGTGACCATCCCAGTGCCTGTATCAGAGTCATCTAAGGATTCTCACACCCCATCCAATCAAAATCTCCAGGGACGAGGCCCGGCAAGTGGCATTTTCTACATCTCCACATGGTTAGGATACACTGCTGGGCTTGGGAATCAAGACCCGCTGCCCCTAGGGGACAGCAGTGGTGTCTTATCTTGGTTGTAGCTCCAATTCCCAGCACAGCACCTGGCACACAGAAGGGGCCACGTGTATACGTGTTGATTAAACAATAAAGAAAAGGACTGACCCTGAGGGGTCCTCACTCACGAACCCAGGCCAGAGATTTTTAGCCACACAATTTATATCCTGAGACTCTAGAGTAGTATGTTCATAGAACTTTCTGTGACAGTGTAAAGTCCAGTGTGGTAGCCACTAGCCTCATGTGGCTCCTGAGCACTTAGAATGTGGCTAGTGTCACTGAGGAGCTAGTTTTGATTATTTTAAGCTTGAGTAGCCCCATGTTGCTAGTGGCTCCCATACCTGGAAAGTGGCAACTGAAAGAGTCTGTGAAGACCTGAAGCTGGATCACTACTTTGCTGTGCTCTTGACCTTCTTGGGGTTCTTATGAGAATGTAGGCTCTGATTCAGGAGGTCTGGGGTAGGGGGAGGTTCTGCATTTCTAATGAGATGCCGAGCAGTGCTGATGCTGGGGGTCCACAAGTCCCCTGCCTGTCCTCTACATGGCGCATGCTTGCTGTACAGTCGAAACCTGGGCTAGGAAAGGTAGGGGCATGGTGGTGGGTGCCGGTTTGTTTTTCCTGCGATCTTCCTGCCCTGTGCTCTCTCCTGCCTTCCCACAGCATCAACCATGACCCCAGCCGCATTCCTGCAGACCTGCCGGAGGCGCGGTGCTTGTGTCTGGGCTGCGTGAACCCCTTCACCATGCAGGAGGACCGCAGCATGGTGAGCGTGCCCGTGTTCAGCCAGGTGCCCGTGCGTCGCCGCCTCTGCCCGCTGCCGCCACGCACTGGGCCCTGCCGCCAGCGCACGGTCATGGAGACCATCGCCGTGGGCTGTACCTGCATCTTCTGAGACAGCCCTCCCTGCACTCCCTTGCCGAGCAAGGAGATGAAAAGTAAAGGCTGTCTTTTGTAAAGCAAGACCTTGGGTTTGCTCCTTGTGGCTCTGAAGCCAAAACTGGGTGGGAGGTAGATTTCGATCAATGTGGAGGAAGATTTTCCAACACCTGGAGTTCTTCAACACTGAGATGGGTTATTACAAAAACTGTACATTCATTTATACCATTTAAGTGTTAGTTGCTCAGTCTCCATCCTTGGAATTCTCCAAGCAAGAATACTGGAGTAGATTGCCATTCCCTTCTCCAGGGGACTTTTCCGACCAAAGGATTAAACCTGGGTCTGCTACATTTCAGGCAGGTTCTTTACCATCTGAGTCACCTAAGAAGTCCTTTCTACCATTTAGGACAGTCAGATACTTTCTTTGCGTTTATAAGCCTTTATTTCAGCCACGTTATTGGAGCTTTGTTGGTAGAAACCTATCTAGGAGTAAACAAGGGCTGATTCTCCCTGGTGAAGTCAAGGGCCACTGCAAATAAGCCCTTGCTGAGGCTGGGGGCAGGGGGCAGCAGGTGGGGAGGGGACTGACACTTTGTGTTTCTAATGCAGTGGTTCCCAGGTGATACTGACGCTGCTGGTATGGGGACCACATTTTGAGAACTGCTGGCTTATACCAAGACCCTTTGCTAATCAAAAATGCAGTGTGGGGACTTCGCTGGCAGTCCAGTGGTTAAACTGCTTTCCAGTGCAGGGGGTGTGGGTTTGATGGGGTCGGAGAATTAAGATCCCACATGCTGTGGGGTACGGTCAAAAAGTTAAAAAAAAAAAAAAGCCTGTGTGGAATGACTTGTCCTAAAGCCCCTGCTGGCTTCTAACCCCTGGATGCTAACCCTACCCCACCCAACCCATTAGACTCTTGCAATCCAATCCTCCTGTGCCCTCCTAGCCGCTGCAGCAAATCCTAAATCAGCTGTTCTAGGGGCTAAAAATACCTTCCCTCTCTGAAGACAGCTGAGGGGCTCAGGCGGTGTTTTCTGAAGGTAAGAATAGCTGGCACTTTAGAGTTAATTTCAAGGACGGCCAACCGCCAATGTAGAATACTTGGCTGCTCAAACTTCAGCGCCTAAAGCAGCCTTCGCTCTGAATGTTTTCAGGGTCTAATTCATGAAAGGACAGTGGTTAGGTATGTGCCTGTCTGGGCTGGCAAGTAACTTACCTTTTTTGGTATTGTTCTAGAGTGGATACCGGTTAAAATTACCCTAGGAAGCTTCGGCCTGGTTCCAGACACATGGAAAATAGACTTCACGTGCCAGGGCGTGCTGATGCCTTCAGCAGCCGCTTCTTGTCCCTGGGGGGTGGCTCTTCCCTGTGGCCCCTGCAGTCTGCTCTCCAGGCCTTAAGACTTTAGCTGAACACGAGGGCCTCCAAGGTCTCTTTATGGGGTAAGGGCCTGGGAGCCCTCCAGGATGCCCAGGGCATAGGGATTGGGTGAGGAGACTTCTAATGTGGGTGGGACTGCCTGTCCTCCTCCTATGAGAACATCAGACACAGAGGCTGGTGCTCAATGAATGCTCTTTAATTTTATATGGATGTTGTCTTTTCCTTTTTCTGGGCTTCAGTTTTATCAGTTGTGAAACAAGCAGCGGGATTTAGGGACCTCCAGGGTCTTCTCTGGTTTTACCATGCTGTGACTTAGGAGCCTGGCCTTGTGAGCGTGGGCTGACAGTTGCCCTTTCCCAGTTCCCTGGTTTAAAGGCAGCAATGGGAAGTTCCAGATCTTTGAAAAGCCAGGTCTACACTTTTCCCCCAACTTTGTGTGCTCTAAATGGGTCTCCTGTTTTCCACTGTCTGGTGAGAAACTCCCCCCTCCACAAGAACAGAGGCCTCATCTAACTCCTTCAGCGCTGCATCTCCAACACTTAGTACAAAACAGAGGTGCAGGGCTTGGTGAATGAATGCATGCACTCATGCACAGAAACCTCTAGGAGGAGCCCACGATCTGCCCTGTGCTCCTGTTGTTTCTTCAAAGGTGGGCTGGTAGCAAAGCATTCCTCTCTCCCTCACTGTTCTTCACCCACCCCAAATTCTACCCTCTAACCACCCCCTCCCCACAAAGTGCTGAGATTTTTCTTGGGTTACCCGCTCTAGGGCTGGAGTCTAGGGGTGATGTTATATACATCTGCTACTTGTTGGAAAAGACCGATGCTGGGAAAGATTGAAGGCAGGAGAGGGGGTTAACGGAGGATGAGATGGTTAGATTGCATTACTGACTCAGTGGACATGAGTTTGAGCAAACTCTGGGAGATGGTGAAGAGCAGGGAAGCCTTGGGTGCTGCAGTCCATGGGGTTGCAAAGAGTCTGTCACAACTGAGCAACTGAATAACTATGTTGCACCCAGGACTACTGAGATGGTGTGACCTCTTTCCTGTTTCATTTGGCAGATTATAGGGCTCTGTCTTTGCAAATGCTGTCTTCTCCCAGAAAACTGTGGGCCCATGGGGGCCTCTTTCCTGGCTAGGGTGGGTTCTGAGGCCAAGGCTTCCTGTTGGTTTCCACACTCTTCTGCTGTCTTCAGGAATCTCTGGCTTTTCCTTATAGGCAGAGAGGTAGTGGGATCCAGCTGTCAGGTTTGGGCTTGTGGAAGCAGGCAGCTTAGGCATCTTGGCCTGTTTTGTTCTGAGCTGTTCAGGCCTGCCTACCCAGATGAAGGAAGTTTCTGAGGACCAGTGAGCCCTGGTCCTCAGATACACTTGGTTTGCCCTGGTTGGCCTCTTCCGTGCACACACCCTGAGAGATGCAAGGGTTATTAGGGACAAGTCTAGTATTGGCCTTGGTCTTCCAGCCCAGTACGAGTGATCATCCATTACACCACAACAACCCACAGCATCCTTATTTCAAACACAGGCCTTGACAAGAAATCACTGCATGTAGATTTCACTGGACTTGAGAGGAGGGGGAAGGAACAGCCCCATCCTCCATCTGGCTGACCTCTCTCCAGCACCCTTTCCACTCCTCTGATCTTGTAGTCTGGAGATCACTACTTCCTCAGGGCTTTTCTAAGCTGATTAATTTAATCTCATCCCTTGTGTCCCAGGTACTGGTCCAATAGCCAAGTCCCATGCCATCTGCATGTGGTGTTCGTTTGACCACAGGGATTGATTCAGTAGGGGTCCAGTGGGCCTGGAACCCAGACTCTGCTTCAGGGGTCGTGAGAGAAGACCCTCTGGCCCTGGGAGCTGTTGGCAGCCATCTCTGACCACCAAAGAAGTGACGACGCTGGCATTGCACCACACTCAATGCTTGCCCTGTGTCTGGACTTTAGTAAGACTCTTCTATTGTTTAGGCTAGTTTGGGTTTGGTTTTTTACTATTGCCACGACCGAAAGTATTCTTACTGACGAGTCCGCTTCCTGTTTCCTACAGTGACCAATGAGTGCATGCTACGTGCACTTCAAAGGCACCATCTCTTTCACTGCCATCACTTCCACATAGTAAAAGCCAACTTCAGACGAATTTGGGCCTCTGCCGCCTTGAAGGGTATTTTGTCCTATACTGAATTCAGTTAACTTTTAAGGAGAAGCTCTGGATTTAAGTTCTATGAATTCGTCAAGAGACCGGGCAAATTCTTTCCTCACTTTGGGCTTTTATCTCCATCTCTACAAAAAGAAGGAAGTTAGCTGGATGATCTCCGGGACTCTTCCTGTTAGGAATTTACAGTGCCAATGTCATTTGGCAGGGTAGTGTCCTCCTGGGGATCTGGGCCCTCCTTGGAACCAGGTTTAGCGGGTCTGGATAGGACTTGGGCATCCAGGCTCCAACAAACGTCATCACAGCACTGTCTTTCCTCCCTTTCCTCTTCTGGGTAGATGTTTGGGGGTGAGGCACAACTGCTTTCTACCAGCTGGGAACTTGACTTCTTATAAGACAAGACTCTTGCATAATGGACAGAAAGGTCATTTCTTCCAGTTGCCAAGGAAAAATGTTCCTCTCCCTATGGCTTCATATGTTTCCCTTTTTCCACTGGTTGCCAGGAGGCTCAGAGCTAGGCTGCCAGCTCTGCTGGGGTAACCATTTCTTCCTTGTATCCTCCGTCATCTCCTCCAATATGCAGTGTTGTTTAAAGACTTGGATGGTGTCCAGTTAAAGTTCTTAATTAGGTACCTTGTATCTAGGAAGCCTACCATAAATAGGAGCTATTATCCCACCTGACTTATGTTTTCTCATCTTCCCTCTATTTGTAACCATCTGGTTACATATGTTTCATTGGAAGTGTTCCTTAGATACCTGTTGGGAGTAAACAATAAAGAAACTGGATTCAAAGTTCTCTGCCTTATATCCCCTACCACAGTTATCACTGTCTTCTACTTAGAAAACAAAGTCAGAAGCAGCTTCAGATGGATTTTTATTTCTTCTTAAAAAAAAAAAATAAATAAGTGAATACATTGGCTTGAATGTTCCTCCCCTTCTCTTATTCTCCTTCAAAAAAAAAAAAAAAAAAGCAACCACTGTGAGAATCCTTAAGGTGGAAAGGCAGAGAGTGGGGTCACCGGGACCCATACTGGAAGGAAAGAACACTCCACACAGGAGGGGTCAGAGAAGGACTCTGTGGGTGCGCGTGGCTTATACAATCTTGGCTGCTGTGAAGGGAGTCAGTCCTTCTTCAGCAGAGGCTGGATATTTCCAGTTCTCCTCAGAGCCCTCACAGCTCGGTCTTCACCTTGTGCATCAAATCCTTTTGGTCAATCTTGTCTAGGTCCTGGTACCAGCGGTTGAAAGCCAGCAGTGCCACGTTCTTGGCAGCCACAGCCGTCACCTCCACGGAGCTGGCCGCCCACTCCAGGGCATTGAGGTGGAAGAGCTGGTCATGCAGTATGAACCGTGGGAGGGGGGTGTGGGGGCTGTGGACAGGGTGGGCCTGCCACTCGGCCGTCTGGACTGAGTAATAGGAGCGAAAGAGGGTCTTCAGCTGGGACCGGAGGAGGGGCTGGGGGGACTGGACTCGCCAAACAGCAGCCTCCTGAGGCTGCTTCCGCCGGAAGTTGGCCGAGATGTTGACAGGACAGATATTGTCCAGGGCACAGAAGAAGCTGGGGAAATCTGTGGTAAGGATATTGGCAAAGGGGAAAAGCTTAGGATCGGGGAAGCCAAAGTAGGAAGAGTTGAGGTAGCCATGGACCAAGGAGACGACGGTGGGCTGGAAAGAGCCCTGGACGACATCAATGGGCGGGTCGAATCCTTCAAAGGCGATGGTGCTGCTGTTGTCCAGGTGCAGGGGGGTGGCGATGACCACTATGTCATAGTTGTCAGAGCCCGTGCCCGCCTCATTCTCATACCTGACCCGATATACGGGTTTCCCCTCTGGACGGAGAGAAGAGAACAGAAAAGTCAACTTCTTTCTTGGCTTCTACCCACTTGTCTGCCATCTAGGGCCCGGCACTGAGGGGACAAGACCCTGGGTGCAGCCATGCCATCCAGCTGCTGTGTCAGTTTTTCCATGCTGGTATGGTGGCAGGGTGAGCCCTGGACCGGAATCAGGAAACCCAAGCTCTTTCTCTGGCTGTGGTGCTGACTAGCTGGGGAACGTAGGTAAGGCCCTGGCTCAGTCCTCAGTGGTCAAATGAACGGGGCTAGATGGATGCAAGTCTCTGCTTTCTGGCTCTGACGTTTGAATCAGGACAACAGTGCCCTCTGGTGTCACTTGGCAGTGCTGGGAACTGCACCCCAGCAGAGGAGTTTCAGGGGTAGAGAAGGTGGAAGTGCTCACTGTGTAGGAAGGGAGCGCTCGTGGCCCTGCCCTGTCTGCTTACCTGTTGGCTGCAGGGTCACAGTGGTCACGGTGGCATGGACCACGCTGGCCTTGGTGAGCTTCAGCAGCCCGGAACAAACCAGCTTGTTGCCTCCCTCCACAGACCACAGGCTACCTTGGGCCCCGGCTAGAGACATGGCTCCTGGGCAGAAGGGGAGGGAGGGCGTTCAGTGGCTTCTCAACCTCTAGGCAATGGGGCTGGAGTCCAGCACCATCCTTCCCAGGCCCCTGTCCTAGGCCAAGACTCCCCCCAACTCCAGCACGGAGAGACAATACACAGGAATAAATACAACAGAATTCACAATGTTGTAAAGTAAAAACATTAAGCTCAGTGCAAGAGCCACTATGGAAGACCACAGATTGTATGATTCTATTTAAATAGACTGATCAGAGTAGGCAAATCCATAGAAACACAAGAGATTTGTGGTTGCCCAGGGCTAGAAGGCTAGAGGATGTAGGGGCAACTGATGGCTATACGGATGAGTTTTCTTTTGAGGGCAGTGAAAATGTTCTCAAATTGATTGTGGTGATGGAGACACAGGTGTATGTGTGTGCATGCTCGGTCACTCAGTCATGTCTGGCTCTTTGAGCCCCTGTGGCCACCAAGCTCCTCTGTCCATGAGATTTTTTTCCAGCAAGAATTCTAGAGTGGGTTGTCATTTCCTTCTCCATGGGATATTCCCGACCTAGGGATTGAACCCATGGATTCTGTATTAGCAGGTGAATTCTTTATTGCTGTGTCACCAGGGAAGCCAGATGGAGAATTCTGGCTTCACAATTCTGAATATTCTGAAAGCCATTGAGTCCTACACTTTAAATGCCCGCATTGTGTAATATGTGAATTGTATCTCGACGGATACCTACAAGGTACCGCAAGAGTGAGCAGGGTTGTCTTACTGAGGGGACACTAGGCAGGACCTGAAGGCTGGGAAGGAGCTAGCAGTGCCAAGAGGAAGAGTGTCCTAGGCATGTGGGGGATACTTGTTAATTATAAATCTGTTCATTCATTTATTCAGCAAAAATGGCCTGAGTGCCTATGATGGTCGGCACTGTTTTAAGGATACCTCAGTAAACAAAGGGGACAGATTCCCATTGGGAAGCCTGCATTCTAGTGGGAGGAGATAAAATAAGTTGATTCAGTAGCCTGCTAGAAGATGATATTTGCAGGGCAAGGGGACTGGGACTGCTGGGGGTGGGAGAGGTTAGGCAGGTTTGATGAAAAGGCAACATCTTCACAGAGACATGGGAAGCGAGAGTTTACTATGATTGTGTCTCCAGGAAGATTCTTCCGGGCAGAGGGATGGCCACACAAAAGTCTCAAGATGGGAGTGCACCTGGGATGCTGGAGACACGGCAAGGAGACCAGAGTAGCTGGTCTGGGGTGCGTGAGTGTGAGATGGTGAGGCCTAGACCATGTAGGGCCCTGCAGACCACTGGGAGGACTTTGGATTTTCCTTGAAGGAAAGTAGGAGCCATTACAGTCTTACACGCAGGCTTGTCAGGATCTGTCTTTTTGTTTTAAAAGTATCATCTGGGTGATGCGTTGAGCTTGGGGGCGCCAGGGAGTGGGCAGAGGGGGGGGGACCTGGTAGGAGACTTGTAGCAATCCTGGTGAAGGATGCTAGTGCTTAGACCAAGGAAGAGGCACTGCTAGGAAGCAGTCAGATTCTAGGTATACATGGAAGGTAAAGCAGATGGGATTTCCTGACATGACATAAAGGATATGAGAGACAGCAATGATTCAAGGTTTTGGCTGGAGTGACCGAAAGGAGTAATTACCAGCCAAGCTATGGGGAGGCTCGGAGGGGCAGGCTTGAGGGGAAAAATCAGAAGCTCAGGTTTGGATGCACTGAGTCTGAGATGCCATTAACCCTTCCAGTGTGGACATTAGGGTGGTGGCTGACACATGAGCTTGCAGTTCTGGAGATAGGTCTGGGCTAGAGGTCATGTTTGGGAGTCAGGTGGGTGGAACTGAAGCCCCAAGACTGGCTGAACTCACCGAGGGAGGCTGAGTAGTTGAGAGCAGAAGAGGACACAGGACTGAGCCTGGGCCTTCCATGTTAGGAGGCAGGAGAGGAGAAGGACCCAGCCAAGCAGGCCAGTGAGTGCCTGTGTAGTTCCTTGGCGTTGAATGCCCTTCCCTGCCCTCCACCGCCCCAATAAAATCCTACTGTATCTTTCAAGGCCTAGAACAGTCACCACACCTTGGGGAAGATGTGCCCTGATGTGTCTCTTGGGCAGATCTGTGTCCTGTGCTGGGAGATGGTGGGTGATACAATGTGCCCGCCCACCCCAGTAATGATCTGGGAAGATGCAGTGCTCTAATAAGTAGATACCCACTTATTAGTGGGGCCCAGAGGCCTTAGCAGGGCAGATTATGAAACCAATCCAAATAGGAGTGGCAGAAACACCCCAGGCCTGAGATCTGAGCTTCCCTTTCACTGTGAAGTGAGGTGAACACCATCTCCTGCCAACTGAGAGGACGGATGCCAGAATCAAAGGATGTTGGGGTGATGTCATGTACTGAGTCGGGTAAATGTAAGTTTATTACAGGGAGGGCTGTGGAAGGGCAGGTGGGCAGGCTGAGGGCTGGAGGCTCACCGGCAAAGGCGGGCATCGATGCTGGCTGGCCGTAGCTGGCCCGCAGGACGGCAGAGACTACGTCGTCGATAAAGCGCTGGGTGACTCCCACCTGGAGCAGGGACTCAGCCACGGAGCGCTGGGTCATGTTGACAAAGGCGGATTCCCCCAGCGAGTAGAGCAGTTCCTCCACACCCGAGAAGGCATAACCGTGGGCCTGGTACTTATAGATCCTGGGAGACATGTGGACCCAGGGCCTTTGTGCAGAAAGGCCTTTCTGCTGACCACCTGCTGCTGGGTCACTGCACCTGGGGGGGCTCAGTGGGGGCCCACCCCTCCTCTCCATGTAGGGGTGGGAGAGGAAGCTTGTTATGTTACCTTTGGCCTATTTGTTGCCTATGGTGGGCCCATCCCACCTAGAGGTGCAGCCCAGAGGGAGGGGCAAACACTTTGAATCCCACCAGAACCTAGCTTCACATGGTGGCTCCTCTGAAGGACAATCATATCACCTCTCAAGCCGCTCCCTGATGAGGTCGCAATCCTCTTCTCACTCAGCTGGGGTTGCCAAGCAGTGGGCATGCCCACCCCCACTGACACATACCCTCCCCAGCAATAATGGCTCTGCCCTGGCTTCTAGGACCACACTGGACCCCATGGCAGCCCCCTTATGCCAAAGTTGTCACTCTCTCTGCTAGCTTGGCCTGTCCTCCTCTGTGGCTCGGTCCAACGAGGCTCCCACTCACCCCCTTGCTAATGTCTTCTTCCCCCGTGACTCTCCCCACCTTGAGGACAGGCATTTGCCTGGAGCCGTCAGCTGATGAACTTTTGGATGGTGGCCCTCGGAATGTTGCTTCTGTTTGGGCTGTTCTGTAAATGTGCCGAGTTTGGTTGTTGACAAGAAGCCCGCATGGAGGTGTCCAGAAAGCAGTTAGAAACTGCTTAGGTAGTGCGTCTGGAACTTAAGGGGAAACTGGGGCTTACAGGTAGAGGCTGTCTCCCATAAAAGGGAGAACTTGGTGCTGGGGGTTTGGATAAAATTGACAAGGGAGAAAAATATAAGAAAGAAGAAAGAGGAGTGAAGACCTAACTTTGGGGATACCCAGAGAGTACAAGGAAGAAGTGCCATTAAAAGCATAGTTACAGGAGCAGGAAGAGCAGAGAAGTGCTAGAAACCAGGAAGGAGGCCTGGAGGCCATGAACAAGTGTCTGATCCTGAAGTCTCTGCACCTAGGCCAGGAAACCGGGAGAACCTTTGGAAGGACTGACTGTCACGGAGAGCTGGGGACCAGCCTGGTGAGTGAGTGGGCTATGAGGGGTGGACAGAGTGACAACAGGATACTTGTCCTTCTTATTTGGAGTTGCTGGGGAGGGGGTTGGGACATAAGGAGGAGATAACAGGTAAAGAAAGGTGTTTGTTCTAGATGGGCCTGGAGGACAGAAGAGTTTGTAAATGGTGGCCCACAGGTTGCTTTTGGCCTGCAGATGTCTTATTTGCTTTGTAAGATGAACTGGTTGCACGCATTGAAAAACTAATTTCACATACAATTGGATTTCCAGTTTCTTCTGAAAAACTGGAAGATGGTGTCCTATGAGGCTGGCATTCCCACGTGGCCACAAGGGGCTTGAGCAGAGAGCTAGCTGCCCATTCAGGTGGGGCCTGGCTCTTTAGGACCCCTAACTCCTTATCCTTCCCTTTCACTAAACTCCTTCACTTATTCATACCCCAGGTAGGTCCTTGAAGGTGGCTGAGTTTGCAACCCATGCTTTTTTTTTTTTTTTTTTTTGGCCAGAGCACAAGGTATGTGGGATTTTAGTTCCCTGACCAGGGATCAAACCCATGACCCTTGCACTAGAAACACACAGTCTTAACCACTGGACCACCAGGGAAGTCCTGCAACCCATGCTTTTATTTACCAGTTTAGCCAAGGGAAAGAAGATTGCCAGTGTGACGACACGAGAGACCAAGTACCGCTGTACTAAAGTAAGTCCCTTCCTGATGCTGGGGGTGTGCTCGGAACCTGGGTGGAATTCTCACACCCAGTGAGTACCTTTTCCATTTTGATAATGTACAGTCAAATTGGTTCCTTCTGCACCTCTTTTCCTCTCTCCCTCGGGAAGGCCCTCCCCAAGGCTCTGCCCAGCCCTACCTCATGAACTTCTCCATGACCTCCTCCACCCACATCTGCAGTCTCAGGAAGCTGATGCCGTAGTGCCACCAGAGGCGGAAGAGGTTCAGCAGGTACCAGTCCGTCTCCTCCAGAACGAAGTTCTCTCCATTGAAGATGGCGCTCCTGCCTCCCACCTCGCGCCGGTGCCGTAGCCCTGAGGAGACAAGGAAGAGGCCCTTAGGTCCCCTACAGAGGCCGCCCTGAGCCTCAGGGGAACCTAGCAATGCCTGAAGCTTAAATTCAGGGCCATCCTGAAGGATGGCTCCACTAAAGGGAATGTAACACTATGTTTGGTGCATCTGTACTGCTTGTTCAAGAACAGTAAACAGTGTGCTGGGGAGATGTCTGGCCCGGCTGGTCAACACAGAAATGAAAATTAAACTCGTATTCCGTTTTATATATTTTTCCAACAGGGATCCACTCAGCCATGAGTGAGGGAGAGTCAGTCGTCATCCTGGATCGTCCAGAGGCTGACAGCCATAGGACTTGCTCTGGGATGGTGGCCCGGGGCACCAAGGCCGCAAGGAAGAAACCGCAGCTCCCGACAACTGCCTGCACTCTACAACTGACAGAGCACTGGAGCTTCGGCTCTCACTTCATCCTCTCACAGTCTCGGGAGAGGCAGAACAAGAGTCAGTACCCTCCAGGTAAAGATGGATGGGTGGAAGAAGGTGAGGTTTAGAGATTATAGGGCCTGCCCTAAGTTATGGGTTTTTCTTTCTCTCCTGTTCCTGTCCCTAAACCACAAAGTTCCCCTACCCAGAGGCAACCAGAAAGTATATTCCTTCGGCATCCATCTAGAGATATTTTGTGCCAACACTTATAAATGTGCACACATCTGTGAGCTGTCCCTCCCTCCACCCACCCCATATACTATTAATATACACAGTGGCCTGCACCTTACTGACATGCACATCTTAAGAGAGTGTTCTATACCTGGGTATATAGGACTTGGGTACTGAATAGTCTGCTGTGTGCTTAAACAATGTTTAGTCTCAGATCCTAGTGGATGGGCAGGTAGGGTATTTTCAACTTTTTACTATTACAAACAGTGCTGTAATGAGCAACCTCGTGTGTCTGCTGCTCTGTACATCTCTGAGCACACTTAACAGGATCACTTCTGAGAAGTGGAATTTCTGCATCCAGTGGTATATATATTTGTGGTTTTAACAGATGCTGCTAGGGTTGAATCTCAGCTCTCTCACTTATTAGCTGTAGGGCCTTAGCCCAGGTGTATACACTTTCTGAGCCTCAGTTTCCTCGGGAGGAGATACAGCACCCATCTTGCAGGCTGGTAGGAGGATTAGAGGTAATGTCTGTGTACCACCCAGAAGGACACCAGGTGCTTGGCAAGCACACGGCATGTGGAAGCCATTATGATTATAGATTATTGACAAGCAGTAAACTGATGGGGAAAGAAACTAGTCTGGGGGTGGGGCTGTCAAACCTGAATTCTAATCCAGGCTCTGCAACTAACTCACTGTGTAACCTCAGGCAAGTTCCTTCCCCTCTCTGGTCTCAGCTGCTCCATCTGTAAAATGAGGAAATTGGGCTATATGACCTTCTGGCCTTGACCATCAGGGTCACCTGGGAAGGGCCCGAGGGCTGCCGCCAGCCTCAGGATGGTGCACTCACCCAGCTGCTTGACGAAACCCTGCATGTGGAGGCTCAGGGAGTGAAAGGAGGCGGCGCCGCTCTCGTAGTGCTGCTTGTTGACGGAGATGGTGGCCAGGCGGCCGCCCACGGTACCCTTCTCGAACACGTCGATCTGCACCCGGGGGCCGAAGTGCTGTTGGAGGAAGTGGGCCACAGCAGAGCCCCCAATTCCAGCTCCAACCACAGCTGTCATCAGGCCCAGGAGGCAGGTGTGGGGAGAGACAGAGCAGGGGCATGAGACTGTGGGTCACTCCTTCTCAGTCTCCTGGGCCAGTGGTTTCTTAGGTACCTACATCTCATAGGCTTCTAACATCTCAAAAACAAAATCTGTAGACTAGTGCTTAGTAAAGCGTTAGCTGCTCAGTCATTTCCGACTCTTTGCAGCCCCATGAACTGTAGCCTGCTAGGCTCCTCCATCCATGGAATTCGCCAGGCAATAAAGCTATCAATAAACAGCAAAGTACAACCTGCAAACTAACACCTACTGTAACCCTTATTTTATAAAGAAAAAGACAAGGTGGCAGCAAAGGGGCAGGAAGAACCTCAAAATTTATTTAAGGGAATAAATCTAGCTTTATACAAACTCATTGAAAGTCAAAGTGAAACTCACTCAGTTGTGTCTGACTCTTTGGAACCCCATGGACTGTATGTAGCCTGCCAGGCTGCTCTGTCCATGGAATTCTCCAGGCCAGAATACCGTTCCCTTTTTCTAGGGGATCTTCCCAACCCAGGGATCGAACCCAGGTCTCCCACATTGCAGGTGGATTCTTTACCATCTGAGCCACCAGGGATATTTTACTATGAATTGGTGAATACCTGGTCACTGCCAGGTAATTAGGTTAGATTAGTATTAGGAATCCACTCCTTAATCCAGGGGTTGGCAAACTATAGCCTGAGAGCCAAATCAAGGCAGATTTCTGTTTTTGCAAGCTGAAGCTTTATTGGAATGGAACCATGTCCTTTCTTCAGCTTACTGGCTATGGCTCTTTCACGCCAGGCAGAGTTGAGTAAAGTTGGAACAGAGACTGTAAGCACAGCCTAAAATATTTACTCTCTGGCTTTTGCTTAAGAAGTCAGCCAACCCTTGGTCTATTGCAACTTCTCACCTGACACTTAAGTCATTCCCATATCTGTTTGCCAAGCCTGGAATTCACCCTGTGACAGATAACTCATCACCATATAGGCCACTCTATTCCACTTTGTTCTCTTGCTATAGTTTCAGCTTTTTGACATCTTTTTGGGTCTTACCCACTGTCTTTACTTCTCCTTCCTTCCTTAGTTGCAAACTTAGTTCATATACCATCAATATTCTGATCCAAGCGACCGAGAAAAGCGTGTTACTGGTCATGGCTCTGAGGTGCTGATCAAACAGATAGTAATCATTACACAGCACTGAGAGGACAGTGAAGCAGCTGTGAAGCTACTGAGCTGGACAGCCATGCTATCCACAGTTTCTGCCCACCAGGTATCTAAGACGCAGCTTTCCTCTCACCTGACAGTCTAGTAACCTACCAAAGAGAAGGAGATTCGTCCTTACTAGACCCATGTTGGGCTTTCCAGCTGGTGCAGTAGTTAAGAATTTGCCTGCCAATGTAGGAGGTACAAGAGACGCGCGTTCGATCCCTGGATCAGGAAGATCCCCTGGAGGAGGAAATGGCAAAACCCACTCCAGTATTCTTGCTTGGATAATTCTATGGACAGAGGAGCCTGGTGGGCTACAGTCCACGGGGTTGCAAAGAACCGGGCACGACTGAGCACACACACACACCCCTGTTGGACCCTAAGACTACTAACTCTTGTCAAGAAGACAAAACTACAAGGTTCTTTATGATCTGGCCTTCATTTACTTATTCCATGACCTGCCTCAGGCTTGCAACACTCCACCTTCTTGTCTGCCTCAATTTCTTTTTTTTGCCATACCATGCAGTGTATGGGATCTTAATTCCTTGACCAGGGATAGAACTTGTACCCCCTGTAGTGGAAGCACAGAGTCTCAACCATTGGACCGCCAGGTTAGTCCCCTGCCTCAGCTTCTTTTGCTGTGGAACAGAGACTTTGCCCTGTCACGCCTGTGCCTTTGCCCACGTCGTTCCCTTTGTCAGAAACACTCTGTCATCCTTTGCCTTGCTGACCTCTGTGGCCCTTATATGTCATTCTTAGCTGGCTGGCCTGACCTGCCTAAGACAACTGTCCCTCCTGCATATTCCCACAGCATACTCTCCTTACCCTGGCCCTGGTCCGTGGGACACTACTCAAATGATCTGTCAAGGACTGAGGGCAGGTCTCTGTGTCCCCAGATTCTGGCAAGCAGTAGAGCTCACTACTGCATTTTGAAAGAACAAGTTACTTCCTTATTCTCAGTGTTTACAAAGCCGCTTCCAAGGATACCCTTTAACCTTTTAAACCAAGTGCTTCCCACCCTTTCCATTTTTGACAAAGCCCTGAATTACCCATTCCCCCCCCCCGCCCCCAGAGAAATTGCTATCACAAGGCCTGGAAGCTACCTAAAGTCTATAGGGAAGCAGAAGACCACCTCACTAAGAACTGGCTCCTTCAACACCAGTGACCTGACAACTGCTCTCTAGTCTGTGGTAAGATTTGCTGGACATAGAATGAATAAAACAGAGAGGGCCCTGTCCCCCTGAGCATGGGCAGGGAACAAGGACAGATTCATGCACAGTTAGCAGTGACAACGCATGAACAAGTACAACAGCAGGATTCCAGAGAATCCTGAGGAAGCGAGGAATTCTGCCTGAGAATGTGGGCCCCAGGCTTCACAGGGAAGCAATGTAGATCGGAATCCTGGAGGACAATAGGCTTTACCAGTGAGCAGAAACCCCTTCTCTGCAGAGAGAACAGCGTGAGCAGGGCCTGGGTAGAATTACTGGGACATTTAAAGGGTACGATGCCACACCGAGGTGTTGAGATTTCATCATGAAGCAGCCTGAGGGTTACGCCATCTTAACAGGAAGCTCCTCCACAGAGGACGCACAGAGGCTCTTATCAGAGCCCTGAGGAAAATCAAGAAAGTTGCAGGCAGCTTGGCATTGCCAAGTCTCTTGCCTTGATGATGCCTGGGGGTGAGGTGGGTAGGGCCAGCTGGAATGAGGCAGGCAGCAAGTTCTGCGTTGGCAGAAATGGTTGACCTGAGGAGGTCCTGCCCCTTCCTCAGTGGTCACCAGGAAATGCCATGCTCTTCTGCCCTTTCTCAAGAGATGTGGGAGCCCTGCACTTCAAGACCTTGCCTGCCTCATTCTTCCCCATCCTTCAAAGCCTGACTCCAAATCCATCTCCTTCATCAGGCCTTCTCTATCCACTCCAGCTCTCAGGATTCTCTCTTCTCTGAAAACCCTAAATGTTCAGTCCTAAATTGATTTCTGGCACGCTTCAGCCTGTCTTAATCCTTTATGGCCTGAGCTGGGGTTTGGTAATGCAGACCTTAGCACTGCACTGGCCCCATTATGTCTGTGGCACTCCCATGGGGCAGCCCTCCCTCCCAATGAGAGTCACTCCTCTCCCACACCAGAAAACCAGCACCTCTGCCTACAGGAATCTGATATATGAGGAACTTGAAAATCTTTGATTCATGTTGAGTTAAAATGACAAATGTGAAGAGGAAAAAAGTATAAACAAATATGGAATGTCAGTCAGTTATATGCATGATGAAGTATTTAGCAGTATGTCCTGATGTCTGCAATTTATTTTGAAAAGCATTTAAATGTAAGATGGATTAATGGACGCATGACAGGTCTATGATAAAGCAAATATAGTAGCAGAATCTAAGTGCTGGGTAAAGAGATGATCAATATATAAGTCTTTCACCTTTGGTCTAGGTTTGAAAATTTTCAAAATAAAATGTTGGAAAAAAATAAAAGCAAATAAATAAGAAGACTGCTGTGAAAAATTCCTCACTTTGTCATTCAGCAAAATTGTGCCCAGAGGACTTACCATGGGTTCTGTCTCTCCTAGAACTGTCTCCTACTCTTCAGGAGGTTTTTGGCTTAGATGTTACTTCTAGGAAGCCCTCCCAGAGCCCACAAAGACTGGGTGAGTGCCCTTCCTCTATCTTCACAGTCTTTTTCAGCCTTAGCACTAACTTCCGTGTATTGTGCAGTCTCTCCTCCTCCAGACAGGAACTATGGACCAGTGCCTGCTACACAGACGACCCTCAATAAACCTGTGTGAATGACATCATCCAGACAGGCCAGGGTCCTGGGGGCACCTGGCAAAGAGCCAGATCGAGGGCAGATGCTCAATGCCCCTGAACCTTCTGGTGGGATCAGTGACCAGTCCTGCCCCAAGGCTCTTTTCTCCCCCAGGTAGCCCTGGACACAGGCCCACGCCTCCCTCCCCATCAGCACCTTGCCTACTGCGGTCCCCTTCCTCCCCCAGTCGCAGTGCTTCGGCTCCTCTCCACCCAGCTCCTCTCCCGAGGACCCCTCCCTCGTCCAGCTGCCTTCCCCTTCCCCCATCCAGCTGCTCCCGGCAGACAACCCTTTTCCCTCGCAGCCCTCCCCAGATCTGCACCCCACCCAGTCCTTCCCGCACCGATTTTACTGGGCCGGGCATCGCCTGTAGCGGCGGCAGCGAGGAGCGCGGCCAACGCGGCGAGGAGCCGGGCAGCGTGGGCCATGGCGGGCAGCGATGGGGGCAGCACGCCGGGGCTCGGGCACTGGCGGGTTGGCGCTGGGCTCCCCGCCCCGCCCCAGCGCCCAACTGGCTGTTCCGCCTTCCAGCCTCGCTGGTCACAGCTTCTTATTGGACAAGCGGCAGTCCCTCCTCGGCACGACGCCCTCATTAGCCGCATCTCTCTGGGGGCAGGCTCTGTCATTGGCAACTTCTCCGTCCCGCCTCCTGGATGCCGTTTCTTCATTGGCTGGCTTGTCCTGCTCCGGCGCAGGTGTGGGCGCTTTGGGTGCTCAGCATCAGGATCCGGGCCCAGCTCAGGGGAGATTGATGACAGAGAAAGAACTGAAGCTTTGACAATCTCCGTTCAAATCCAACCTCTGAGAGTTAGTAGCTCTGCAACGTGCCTTCTCTGTGTCTCATTCAGTTCCCTGCTTTACCTTTCCAGGTGGTTGTGACAATCACGTGAAATAAGGGATGTGAAATCACTTGGCAGTGTCTGCAAGTGCTGGAAATTGCTGACCAACCATGCAGCCAGGATGGCTAGACGCTACTTGTTTCAGCATCTGAAACAAAGCCAGATGCTTTCCATACTGCTGTTAGTTACCACGTGTCTTTACAGCTTTGACACATAGTTTGTGTCTCTGCCTTCTACTTCAAAAACTAAAGGTAAGAGTTTCATCTACTCTTAGAGGGGAGGGGAAAGGTAGAAAGGAAGGGATAAGCTCCATTTTCACCCTCTAAGGAAACAAAAGCAGCTTCACTATGGCTAGTTTACTACACTATAAAGGACAGATTTCCTCTCACAGAAAATAAAATTAGGGATGAGTTTCAGGATAAAATAAGGAAAATTGATGTGTATTCAGTCAGATTATGACTAAGAATAGAAATAGAAGGGACTCTGAGCAGAGTACAAGGGCATAGAGCTGAGATTACAGCCAACTTTGTGAGTCTTAACATGGCCAAACTGGGTTATTAGTAAAATGGTAGATGAATAAACACACATTTCTCATATTAAAAAAAAAAAAAACCCAAAAAACACTTTTGGGCAATATTTATGTTAAAATGCAAAACCAGACTCAAGATACCCCTTTAAATTACTATATTTTCTTTTTGGCCTCACTCTGTGGCATGTGATCTGCATTTCAACTTGTGCCCTCTGCACTGGGAGCAGTCTTAACCACTGGAATGCCAAGGAAGTCCCTTCCTTAAATCATCTTTTAAAACAAGCATTCATTGATCACTCTGTGCCATGTTCTCTTATGTGCTCACAGTATGATCCATGCAGTATTTTTTTTAATAGGGTAAAATCATATTAAGTTTAAAACTCAACTTTGCTTTTAATTTTAGGGTCCTTGGTAATTCTAGATTTTGCAGCTATGTTTTCTTCTGTTAGGAAAAAATTCTTCCAATCCCACAATACCATGTGTATCAAAGTTGTAGGACAAATTCAAAAAATCTGTTTAAGAGGAAAAGCAAGGAGGCATAATTCTGGTTGGTGGCCAAGGTACAAAACTACTAGTAGTGAGACTGGGAGTCGGGTTGGGTGATTCCATCCGTTGTTTATTGCTGCCTAACAAACCACCCCAAAACTTAGTGGCTAAAGGTGGCAATCATTTTTTCCCATAAATCTGTACATTGGGCAGGACTCAAGTGAGATCTCATCTGTTCCATGTGATGTCAGATGGGGCTGCTCCACTGGGGACTGGAGAGTCTACTTTCAAAGTGGCTCACTGAGGTGGCTGGCAGGATGGTGCTGTCAGCTAAAAGCTCAGCCATGGCCCTTGGTTCTACTCCACAGGCTCTTGAGTTGGCTCTTTGGTTTGATGGCTAGGTATCATGAGTGAGCATCCAGAGACAGGAAGGTGTCGGTCAGAAACCAGCAGTGTCACCTCCCTATAATCTACTGGTCCAGATTCAAGGAGATTTCAAAGCTATGTTTTAAAACCTCCAGTGAATTTGAGAATGAACAAGAGTAAGGATATACTTACCAAATAGCTCTGGCAATGTGAGAAACAATAGATTATGGAGCCAGAGGGGAAAGAATCATGAAAATGCAAAGCCAAAACTACAGGAAAGGCTGGCTACAAAGAGGGGCACTTAGCCAGAAGGCTGGGTATGTGGAAGCCAGTGGAGAAACAGAGGTAAAGACAAGGCAAAGGTTGGGAAAGGCACATGGAAGCAGAAGGCCACATGCCAGTAATCGGATTGAGAGGATGGTCAGAAGTTCTGCAGTTCAAGTAAAATGATTAAAGCAGGTAAGATGACTAGAACCAAGAAGCAAGCACAAGACTATACAGCAGTGCCAGACAGAAAGGCAGAAAAAATAGGAGTCCAGATTTAAGAAATACATGGAAATCAGAAGGAAGCAAGTCAAGGAGATAAAAAAAAAAACAGATAAGACCTCAACACCAAGGCCTGCATTGCATCCACTTGCCTGGGCAGCTGTGAGACCCCAAGATCCCTCCACTGAGCATCAGCACGGTCCGTCAGCAATCGGTGAAGTGACTATGTCAATACACACTGTGATTCTGGCAGACAGACAGTAACTACATGAAACACAGTCATTTCAATTAAGGTTTTATTAATGTTGTTTCTGAAGATTATATTTCACCTTTGTCTTCTTTGATTTTGCTTTAGTGTTTAAGGACGTTTCTTCACTTATTAAATCCTTTGCCATGAAACAGCACCACATAACTTATATCAGTACAAACTGAATGATTCCTTTATAGTGGTAAGGAAAATCCACCGAAGATTCATAAAATCCAAGTACTAAGACACCAAGGTCCCTCTTCACATGAGCCAAAGCTTCCTTACACATATCATCTACAAGCCAATAATATCTTTTTACTTGACCATCAAGATGAAAATAATTAAAGAGCACTGAAACAACCTTATTTCTCCAGTCTAAAAATGTAGACGTCATCATTATAGTTTAAACAGACACACAAAAAAAACAGAAGCTGAAAGGAAAATAATTCACTGTGACTGATTAACTTACAATTATTTTTTTATAGTCAAGCACCAGTCTTCCCCTTCCCTTAGACTTTAGGCAACTATAAAAACATATGAAAAACAATGTGTATAAAAAGCAATAAAAATAAATATTCGAGGGCCTACTGCAATAGGCAATTTGCACATTTCATTTAATCCTCCTAATAGTTTGAGAATTATAACTATTTTACAAACATCGAAGCAGGCTCAGAGAGTGAAGTGACTAGGCTGCGAATTATGTTCACATTGATGCTTACTAAGCATATGCTCTGTTATGCTGCGCTGGCTCCTCAAAGCCTTTCAACTTTTTGAGATTCTGTTACAGCTCCAGCTTCTAAATTTATACTTTTAAGTCTGCAAAACTACTGAATAATAGAAGAATCTAAAATTATTCTCAATCTACTTGCTAAAACAGGAGGTTGCAAAGAATACAGAAAAACTCTTCAAGTAATCAGAACATTCCACACCTAAAATTATGGTTATCCTAATTCATTTGTAATGAATAGTTATCCAAGAACACATGGAAAATCATAATTGCGTCACTTTCCTATTGTCACTGTTTGTCATTCTCAAAGGAAAGGCAAAAAAAAATAAAAGAAAATTCCTATTGTGAAATCTGACTGCTCATTGCATTTACAGGATGTACTTAGTGGAATGCCAAGAGGTTCTGGTTTTAAAATCTCACCACCAGTCTTTTGTTTGCATCTTAGAAGTATGTATTTGTTTTTTTAAGTGTCTAAATCTGGTGGAGATGGTAGGACCCACTAGGGGATGGTTTTGCTGATGCCTATCTGTGTAGTGTGCTACAACTTTCCATGATGTCTAAGAGGCTCTTTCACTACCCCACAGAATGCGATCACAGAGTTATAGAAGAAATGGATTTATTTTATGGGAAAGTAACTTAAACCTACACCTGGACAATCTGGACACCTAACAACATTTAATTGTCTGTTGGGGATATATTTGCATGTTCATTATAGAACTGTTGAATCTTAAATACTGAAGTTAATATCTAGTTGTTTCTTACTAAGTTCTCACTGAAATTTATTTTAGAGATTTTTTTTTTTTGAGTCCAGTCCTAAAAAGACTATGTTTTCACACATAGTCTGAAGGAACTGAAAGGGTGAGATTAGATCATTAAGGCAGCTTCTAACATTAAAGTATCTATAAAGACCTCCTTTCTAATGTTCGATTGATATATATATCATTCATTAACTCATTTACTGAATAAATTTTTTATAGAACACTATCTATAAGATTGAAATAAAAAATATACACATAGGCTCATTACCTCTAGGAGGTCAGTACATAAAAGGGCAGCTAGATGTTTACATGTGACATAAGACAGATACAAAAACTAGGATATAAAGCTAGTCAATGTAAGAGAGGTAGTGAATTGTTGAGTACCCCCCCCCAAAAAAAAACCCAAAACAAATATAACAAAAACTCCAAACCCAGCATAACTAAATAAAATGAGGAATCATAAGAACCTAACATTTTTGGTCCTGACCACCTCCCTACATAATCTAATCAAGGATCACAAGATAAATCTGACAAAGTGGCAGAGGATTTAAGGGCCAGTGGAAAGAGAAGTTGTGGTAAATTACTTGCATAGACCAATTTAGGTCATTAGCTGTTGGTGCTGCCTCAATTTCCCTGAAATGATTATACACCCAGGGAGGCTGAAAATAATTTGAAGACAACTCAGCAAGGAAAGCACAAGGTTTCTTGGCCATACTTGCTTTAAAGGGACCTGGTATCTTGATTTGCCAATCTCTGTCTTCCAAGTCTTTCCTGGGGCCTTAGCCTTCTAAACGGGATTTGAAAAGGGAAATGAGTGTGAATATGAAGTCTACCTGGCAGGAACTACAAGGACAAAAGATAGAAGAAAAATAAAATGAAAAGAGAAGGCTCTGAAAATCTATGTGCATAAAAATCAATCAAAATGATTTAAATTCATTCAGCTATAAAGCTTTATCATTTCAGTACCCAAATGTTA
This sequence comes from Antilocapra americana, assembly GCA_007570785.1. NCBI lineage: Eukaryota > Metazoa > Chordata > Mammalia > Artiodactyla > Antilocapridae > Antilocapra > Antilocapra americana. The sequence continues at coordinate 3,435,912 of ML661893.1, forward strand.
AACCAATCCCTACCACCTCCTCTTCTCACAAAATTCAAGATCCTATACAATTCCTATTATAGGGACCAGAAATGAACATATAGTGGAAAACACATAAACATACACTCATTTTCACTTTTAAAAAAGATTTTGGACTGAAAGTCATTAGAGTACCAATTTTAAAATAATTTTCTTAAACACATTTTGATAAGGCCACAGGAACACTTGTCACATTGTTCAAATGCCCAATGGCAAGACTTCTGATGAGACCAAACAGGTCACATTAAATCAACAGAGTATCTCAGAAATAAAGCCAATATGACTAAATCCAAAACAGATCACATGAAGTACCTCATGTACAATATGAACCTAGTTTAATAAATAAAGGAATCACAGGTGGCTGCACTCTGGGAGAACATGCAGTTCCTCTGGGCCCATTCATAGTCTTCTCTGAGACTCTACTGCCACTTCCACCTGGGCAAGTCTAATGGTGCGGCCATGAAGCTTGTAGCCATCTTGCCTTACGAATGCCACGGTGCCAGGCTGCACCCCAACACCAGCTGGCACGTGACAAATGAGTTCATGCTCATGAGGGTCGTATTTGTCACCGATGGGTGTCATCTTCTCCAGGCCATGTTTGGCAAACACACTTTTCAGCTTTGCTTCTAAAAGTGACAATCCTCGGAAGATCTTCTCCAGAGTGAGCTTCTGGTCTACAGGCTCTGTTTCTTCAGAAATACACTCGGTTGTCTTCTCCAAAATGTCTGCCACCTCCACCAAATCCTTACAGAAACTCTGAATTCCTACAGAGAAACCAAACTTATTGTTTGTGAAGAAATCACTCTGTTCTTGAGGGCAGAGTTTGGGGAAGGCTCAAAGAGGTGGCTGGTATACTAGGTAACTCAGGAAATGCAAAGATTGCTACATGGGATTTGAGAATCATCACCAGTGATTACCCTTGCAACCGAACTGATGAGCCAACATTTCTCTTAGAAGACCTATGACTAGGAAGCTGCCTAGGAAATGGGGAAGATCGTTAGAACCCAAGAACTAGGTAAGACTATGTACAGAAGGTTCAGAAACCTGTCTTTTTAAAAACCTGACTTAGTTTTATGTGCTTCGTTTATCTATGGGGTGAAGGACAGGGAGGCCTGGTATGCTGCAGTCCATGGGGTTGCAGAGTCGGATGTGACTGAGTGACTAAACAACTCACCTTTAGTGAGCTGTTCACCTTTACATGTATTTTGAAAATTCTTGCCTGTCTCACTTGTGCTAAGGCATGCATTCTCAATAGGAAGAAGACATTCATCGATGGGGGAATAAGAAAAGAGTTGACAAGACTGTGCTAAGGAGGAGTAAAGGAGTGGTTTATTCTTAAGGATTAGCTAAATAGGAACAGGAAAGAAATATACTCCATAGATGAGGTAAGTCTCTAAATGCCTGCTACAAAGTTGTATTTTATTGTTTGTGAGGAAATCATTCTGTCTGCTGGAGATAGGCCACCAAGCTTGTCTAATTTTTTTAGTCACATAAATTTTATAAAAGTGAACTCAGTTGTTGAAAAATCTCATTACTTCCAACGCAGCATTCTTCACTTCTCTTACAGAAATGATAAGGAATATCATTTTTGTGTGATAACACAAAAGCCCTGGTAGGAGCTGGTGAGGACTTTGTTGATTTAGTTTTAATCCAGGGACAAGTTTAAGGCCCTGTATCAAAACACGCAGCCAAAAAAGGAGATAATGACAGAGGAGAGATTTCCTAGGTATGTACTGTCTGGATAGAAAGGCTGCAGTTTGCTGAGCCCTGATAGTTGGAAATATGTGACTAAAACTTGGATGAAATATCAGAAACACATTTGGGGGTCAGTACTGAGTTATTCAGGTATACAATTTTGGGGTTAGTATTTATTCAGAATCTTGAAACATGGTATCTATAGCACTGAATGAGAATCAGAAGGCTAAGCCAAAGAAATGGGGTTGGATGGGACACAAATGGAGTGAATCTCATGTATAAACAGCAGATAAAATCCAGAGAACAGGAAGGGGTATGAGTGATACAAGGGAAAGAAAAATAGATTAGGGATCAGGGATCAATGGATTCATATCTACATCTGACGTCAAATAACTTTTTCTAGCTTGCCTGTAAGAGGAGACTGGACTAAATGGTATTCAAGGGCCCCTCGGGCACTCCATTCTATGTGCAGTAAAAGAATAATGCTCCATATTAAATTGTGAGTACAGCAAGCCATTACAGATTGCCTTTTACCCTTGGATTTCTGTTATTCAACTAACAGTTTCATGAACAGATTTGGAACAAGATATGGTGCATTTAGGAAAAGATTTCTGAGAGACTTTGAAATGAACCAAAAAGATTATTCAATGCCATCAGTGAAAATATAGATTTGATCTAGCACAGCCATCAGGGTTATCTGATTCCATGTGGTCTGAGCCTTTGAGTTGTAACTCAGCAAGCTGTAGAACAGTGTGAGTAATGCAAATGATTTGTGTCTATAGTTGTGAAAGTTGTCTGGTGGAGACAGTTAGTTATTGCATTCTGGATATAGACCAGCTTTGTCTAGATGAAGCAAATTTTAGCATTTCTGACTACCTATTTGTCTGCTCTTTGGATTCTTTTCTGAACATCTTAATGATTCACTTCACTTGTTCATTAAAGAGTTAAACAGAATTGCCTGTATAGGCACTAGTTGAAAAATAACAAAAGTCTGATGAAAATAAAGGCTAACATTATTTTAGCAAATGGTTCATTTTTCAACATTCCCAATAAGCAGCACAGAAAGCCTATGGGAATAGAGGAAGGGTACAGTATAGGTTGGTTGAGGACCCAGATGTGTTTTTTGCTAAGTTCAGTGTGCAGAACTGGTAGTAAGTGCCCTTAAACTAAAAAATATTTTGATTATTAACAAATCTCTCACCAAATATCTTGGCATCTTCTACACATCTCTGGGTTCGCCTTCTTATATTTTCACTGTCAGCTACAGCTCTCTGGTATCTCACCTGAGCATCAGAAGTAAAGTCAAAATGATGAGAAAACAAATGCTTATTGGTGGAAAAGAAACTTTTTGCTTATTTTACAAATTTCACCATTGGTATAGATTTTTATTAAAACAAATAAACAAAAACATTAGGAGTTGTGTAGGAATCTTGTATCAGCTACTCCAAACTCCCAGTCAGAGCAGCAATCTCTGTTTACAATAGTTCTGATAGGCTGTCATTTAGGCTGCCAGTTCGAACCCCTAACAACTGTTTTCAAGCTCATTATCTTCAGAAAAAGCTTTCTTTTTCATCTTCAGCCAACACTGTCACCCTCTCACTTTTTTCTGCTGAACTGAACTCTAGGACAACCAAGACTAAGTTTTTTAAAATATGTCATCTGTGGACTTCCTTGATGGTTCAGTGGTTAGGACTCCGTGCTCCCAATGCAAGAGGCCCAAGTTTGATTCCTGGTCAGGGAATTAGATCCCACATGCTGCAACTAAGACCCAGCACAGCCAATAAATATGTATTAAAAAAATGTCATCTATTTGAAGGCAATTATTTAGCCTCTTTAGTCTTTTTTTCTTTCATTCCTATAATCCCTGGTTTCATTCCTATAATCCTTTCATTACTCTCATAAGACAGACTTTGTAACCTCATTGCCCTTTCTGGGTGGTCCTGCTTTGGAACTGCTCTATTTCTCAAAATCTGTCAGTACAATACTGGCACATTAAACCAGATAGAGTCTGATTGTCAGAATAACATGATAAATGACCACACTAATTCAACAAATATTTATTGAGTGTCTACTACATGCCAGGCATTGTACCTGCATTGAAATTGAACTACTATAGATTATTTTGCTCAGTATATCTAACAAGAGGGAGTAAAGAGCTAATTAGAGGAAACATTAAAAAACTGACATAAAAAACTTTATGTGAATATTTAAGCCAGAGAGAAGATGTGACTACAGGTAACATAAACAGATAATAGAAAATATGATTTATATTTCAGACTACTGAAAAATCTACCTACTGTTAAATCTTGGACTTCCTTCTCCAGTTTAACAGCTTTTAGCTTTAAGGCTCGTTCTGCAAGAGAGGGTCCCAGTTCATCAGGGGGGTCCTCAGAATTGCAGTCTTCACCAGCGGTTCTCTGAGTGGCAGTGCTGAAAGGATGCAGCCATCCCCTAGCCATGACAAACAGCCAAAGTTACAACAAAGTTCAGAGACTGGAATGCTTCCCAGATTGACTCTCTCTAGACAAAGTGCTTTCAGTTTCAATAACAACACACTTATAATGTGCTTAAGTGCCAGACACAGTTGACAAGATTAAATCATCTTTTCATCTCAAAATATGTGAGATAAACACTATTATCATCCCTATTTTATAGATGAGAAAACCAAAGTTCAGAGAGGCTTATGCCTTGCTCAAGATCACATAGATAATATTCTGTTGAATCAGGATACTGAGCATCAGGCAGTAGAAATAGCTGGAAGTGGGGACACAAAAGTCAGCAAAAGAACACAAATTATAGTACCTAGAACCAGCAGGACAATGCCAAAAGCAAGAATTCGAAACAAAAAGCCATACAGTTCAGGTTCAGTCTCTCACCTTATAAATGGGGAAAATTAACCCTAGTAAAGGTAGCTTATTAAATTGGAATGACGCCTAGAATTCTAAAGCTTTCTTGATCACAAGCTCTAAGTAAAAGGCTTTTATGGAAGAGAATCTGTGTTATGAGAAAGAGTTGGGAACTTACCATGTAAAATCCAATCAATCAAAAACTTACAAAACATTTACTATATGTTGTGGACTGTGAACAGATGAATGAAACAGATGATCCAGATATGTAGTTCAGTTTACATAAAAATTTTAGAGTAGGGGTTTGTAGATCTTGGATTGCAGCAGTTTTGAACCCCCTGTTCAAGGAAGTTTCCATTACACCTCCTGGGTCCTCAAAATTTAATTTGAAGTAAAACCATCAAGAAAATCTGTGGGTGCAAAAGGTCTTTAAAACAAATAGTTTATTTATATAAACTGGCATATATTGAAGAGTGGCCAGAGGTGAAATCTAAATGAATGCTTAGTAGGGGTAAAGGAGTTTAATTTAAGAAAGGGAAGAGGGAACCATCAGTATAAGGGTGTGGGCAAGATTACTTTTTAATCTTTCATGCTAATCCTGAATTCAGTTATTATGATCTTATGTCAAATTATACTTGATTACCAATTTTTACTTGAGAAAATGTGGTCACAATAAATCTGGGACACATCAAACAGGGTGAAAAAGATCCTTCCTCCTAAAGTCTAAAAAACATTTATCCAATTAAAAATAGGTCAAAATATCCTCAGGGCCAGTTGAAGGGAACATGGCCAGGGCCCAAGTCATGAGAAAGAAGGAAGTTGTGGTGGATTCATTCAATTGCTACTCTTTTAGAACTGGAGTTGGGGGGAAATATTATTAGAAGGAACCATTTTGCTCCCGTTCACTTCCCTACACCAAAAACTGCCAAAAAGATTAGGGAAAAAAGCTTGAAACCCAGAATTCAACCTCTCACCCTAGCGCTGGGTCAAGTGTGTTATGGTAAAAAGGAGACAAAGAGTTCTGCAAAATTTTTGGATTTCACCGTAATTTACTTATTAGAGATCCAACCTTACCCATGCCACTACTCAGCAATTTTTATTTTTTCTGGTAAAGAAACTGTGGACAGGGAATAGTCCCTGAGAATGAACACTGGTCACTAATTAAAAGGGCCAATTCTACAGCCCTGACTGGTTTTCAGTCTGAATTCCACCACTTCGAGTGTTTAGGTTTGGAGACGTCACGGATATTTTCTAAACCACAGTTTTCCCCAATTAAACGGGAGAATAAAAAAAACTACCCATAGTTCTGCAATCGGCAAGATAAGTGATCAAAAAAAGCTGCTGCAATCGATGGATAAAACCAGCAACCAGAACTTCAAACTCCTGAAGGCAGGTGGAAGGGCCGTTTGGCAAAGTCCAACGCGCTCCTTTTACCTACAGGAAAAGTCAAGCTCAGATAGGGGTTCCCTATTATGTTCACACAGAGTGCTAAAACAGAATGCCAATTCACCTGTAGGCACCAAAGCTGGAGAAAGGGGCGAGAAGGGCACGTCCCTAATTCTGTCGGAAGAACAATTCCCACCTCCAAGGGCGTGACCTCGGATCTTCCCACGTTACCTCGGCCCTACAAAGAGGCGCGGCTGTGGACCTCAGTTTCCAGCTCTGTAAGATGGGGTCGTGAGCTCCCAGTTGTAGCGGCCGAGAGGCTCGAGAGACCCCCCCCTCGTCCTCCAGCCCCAAACTGCCCCTTCAGATCGCTCGTCCCTCATTGTCTTCAAGTTCCCAATCCCCACCTGCCTCGCTTACCTGCCTTCGGACGCGGCAAGCGAGGCCAGGGGCTGCATCCGCCGCCGGACCGCCCACAGGAACCTGGCAGCCATGTTCCCACCTCGGCTCACGGAGACAACGCATGCGCACTTGCTCCAAATGACGAGCTACGCTCGCTTCAAAAACCACGCTTCCCAGCAGCCTTCGCTGGCGTTTTTCTCTTAGGGCCCCGGATGGGAACGCTACTTGTCGGGTTGCTCCTGCGCAGTTCCCTACCCGGTCTGCGAGCAACGGACCTCTTCCGGCCCCGGGAGTGTTTCGCGGGTAGGTTGGTTTCTTGTGACAGGGAATAGGCTCAGTGCTAGGCGTGGAATACGCGGCGACCACAGGGAGTAACAGTTGTACCCTCAAGGAGCTTACATGAAGTTTTACACAACAAACTAGTGCAAACACCATATAAAGTCAAAATTTGACCCTTATTTAAACGCGAGGGGCTTGGTGTTGCGGAACCCTAGAATACGATGTGACTTAGTGTGGGGCGTTTTCCCAGAGGAAATAACGTTTGAACTGAAAGTGGAATAATGAGTAAATGAAAAGAGAGGGCAGGTGGTTCAGGTAGAGGGAAACAGCATCTGCAAAGTCAAAAAGGAGCGCCTTAAGAGTAAGGGACTGAAGTAATAGAGGAGGCAGAGGAGCAACACAAGTCCGTGGTTAGAGCCAGGGCCTGTGAGGAATTGAAAGAGTCAAAGCCTGACCCTCATCTCTTACCACTCATGCTCGCTTTTTCCGCCAATTCCCCCTTTCCCCTCGACTTACTGTGGCTCGAAATGTGTATTTTTTCATCTCTCCTCACTAATGTGTAAACTCCATTAGGGCAGGTATATGTATATATATATATATATTTTGGTGTGTTCATATTTAATAAACGGTGGAACAGTGCCCTAATGTAGTTGTTCAAAATCTTTTTGTCTAAAGAACTTGAATGTTACAGTGCCATTACGTGTTTAAGGGGTCACTTACTGCTGTGTGGAGGAGATTGGGTCTAAGAGGTGGGGAGACAAGCTGTTGGACGGGTCCATGCAGGGAAGGGTTGTGTTCTGTCCTGGGATTACCTCACTAGAGAGACCTTTGTAACCACCTTGTCTAAAGTCACTACTGTTTTAGGTATATCCAGCAGTTTTTTGGTTTTTTGTTTGTTTTGAGCATAAGCTTCTTGAGAGTGTCTGCCTTGTTCACAGCTGTGATTTCTGGCATCTAGTACAGTAGATGCACACAGTAGATGCTCTAGTATTTGTTAAATGAATTAATGAAGTTAGATGGTGTCAGTGGAGATAGGAAGAAATGGATCAATTTTAGATTTAGTATGGAACTGGTAATTGGGGTTTTGGGCACTTGGAGTTGCCAGACTAATTACTGGATAGTCCTTAATGTAAAAAAAGTTTTCTTAAGGAAGGAGCAGTATGCCTTATTCTGAATCTTCACCTTAGTGTGGCTCATTTGTACTGTAGCTGTTTGAGTCATAGTTTTTCTCTGCTTGTTTGTGAATTCTGTAAAGAGAAAGCTGGAGTCTTTTGCATCCTTATGTTCTATCCAAGGAAGGCCTGGCTCAAATGTGTTACAATCAGCAACCTTCTGTTTCCTTTTGACCTTAGGAAAAAAACAACATGGGTTAAGGCGTGATCATGATTCTCTTTACATAGGAGAAGACAGGCTGGGAGAGGTTGGTGAACCTGCTAAAGGACCCCCACTGAGGATGCAGTGATACTGGAAATCTGATAATCCAAACGCGTTGCAGTACTGGGGAGGATGGAGCTTCAACTCCACCTTAGAACCAGGGCCCTACACTTAGGAAAAAACAACCAAACCAGAAGTGGCATCCAGCTGATGCCATTTTGTTAAAACTAATTGTAGCTAAGTTACACCAGGTGTGCTGAATCCACTCATTAAGTGCTTGTGTGTTCTGAATGCTGCAGTGCAAAAGGAGGGGGGACATGAGTGAAATAGAACCTTGGAACCAAGAGGAGGGCGATTCTAGGGTCAGACTCCCATGTATTCAAATGCCGACTCCACCACTTCTTAAATATGGACTTGAGTAAGTTACTTAATGTCTCTGGGCTTCCACTTCCTGAACTCTGAAAACTGGGATAACAGAACCTATCTCACAGGGTTTAGTGAAGATTAAAGGGAAAATACCTAGAGAAGTAATTAGCACCAGATTTGGCAAAAGTTAAGTGTGGAGCCCATTGTTCAAGATTACTGAGAGGATAACAGAGCAATAAACCAAGCACAGAGCCCTGCTAGGTGTGGGGCCCTCTGTGACTGCATGGGTTGTATGTCTTGTAAGCCAGTCATGGCTAACGGTGCCTGATGCATGGTGAGTGGTCAGTAAATGTTAATTATTTATTTTGTAGGGTAACCCCCTCAAAAAGCCAAGATCTATTGGTGGGAAAAGGCACTCAAAATAACTATAGGAAAGAATGTGACACATATCACATACACAGTTGAATTGCTGGGTACCATTCCAGGATCTACATTTTAAGGAAGAACACTGGCAGTGCAGTTTGTGAGCTCCATTGTCATTGAAGACACTCAGGTGGAATTTGGATGAAAGATGTCAATTATGGATAACAATCCTTTTAGTGTTTAATGGTTGTTAAAACCATGTGAAAGTCATTTCTTCTTCAGTGGAAAGGACACAAAAATTTGAGTCAAATGTTTCTTATTTAGCTAATAACCACTATGGCTGAACCTTTCCTATTTCTTGGACAGTGCAAGATGCTTCCTGCGTGTGTTATCTCATTGAATCCCCCCAGGAGTTTTGGGAGGAAAGTACCATTGTTAACATGGTTTTTACAGTAAAACCATCAGAGGTCAAAGTCATAGCTGGTAAATGGCAGAGGCAGAGCTCAAGCAGCTTTGTCTGGATCCAGGCTCATCAGCCCTAAGCCTTATATTCTGCCACTGACAGCTGGGTGCTTTTGGTCAGGTTATTTTACTTGCGTTGGTCTCCTGCTTCTTCAGAGGGTGATAAACTTTGGGTGAGGCTCAAGTGTGTAAAGCCTTAGGTAAGTAAAGTGTGTGTAACCCAGAGTGTCCAGAGGCTTCTCTAGGATTTCCTTTCTTTCCCCTTGAGTTAACCTTTGAGCTTTTGCAGTTAAATGATTTTTATCTTTATTGGAGGGAAAGGTGGTGAAGGCCTGTAATGGGCCTACAGTGTTGAGAAAGTAATGAATGGCACGGTTAGAAGACTGCCTGGGACTTGAGGTCCTTGCTGTTCTATAAAAATCTCAAATGTTCCTAAAAGGTTTAGCACCCCTGTGGCATAAATGAGCCACCATCCTCTTGGTTTTCTGTGATAGGTTTACTTGATAGTGAGGTTGAAAGGGCAGACTGATGGGACTCCAGGTGCGAGGTAAGGTTAAAGATATAAAGAATATCACCTGGATTTCTAATCACAGCTCTCAGAGCCTGAGTGCCATATACATTAGGTAGGAGACTTGACTGATAGGAAATGATCCCACATTACAGTGTCTGCAACATTCTGTGGACATTAGAAATCTGTGCTTCTGTCTGAGGAGCACTGTGAGCTTAAAATATGTCAGCGGCTGAACTTCTTGGCCTGCTGAACTCCTTTGTGCCAGATCTCTGATTTGAAAACACTCAAATCTGGGATTCTAGAATCTGTGTCATGAGGAATGATCATAGAATTTGCATAATTTCTGTAGTTTTTGTTCACTTCATGCAAGTAGGAATAATGGTATTGATTTTTCAGCCTGTTTTGCCTAGAGATTGTCAGTAATGCCCAGTGTGAATCCATTTGGCACAGGTGTTGTCAGATGATCAAGTCCCATCTCTCTGTACTGCACCACTGATGCCTCAAGACCTTCCTTTGTCCTATGGACTGGGAATGGGATGCTGAGAATGGGCTGGAATGGCTTATTCACATGTGCTTTCATTTCTTCTTCAGAGAGGAAGGCAAAAACATTTAACAAAACCTTTACAACTGTAGAGATTTCTGTCTCCCTCTGCCCCCATTTCCACCCTCTGTAAAGTTATAAGGATGCCCTCTATTTCCCTCTTCTACTTCTTTTCTTCTCATATTCTCTATAATCATGCAGACAATAAAGGCTGGTCTTTGGGATGCCCAGAGAGTTTGGGTTACTTCCAGTCTTCTGATGTCTCCTTGTGAAAAAGGCTTCGCTTTGGATGGACAAGGTGTAATTTCCTTTGGATGAAATCCTCATCTTCTTTCTAAGTCTTCTTCATTTCCCATTCCTGAATAACAGAAAAACAGGAAAAAAAATCGGTGTTGAATATTCAGGTGTAACTTGCAGGATAAAAACAAGGCAAAACATCCTTGATTTCTTTCTTTTCCTTATCCTGCACATCCTCAGCAGCAAATTCTTCTCTGCCTCCAAAATCAGCTACTTCCTATCACCTCCGCTAAACTTTTCTAATCTCTCATGAAAATTCTCCTTCTAATGGATCTCTCTATCTCCTTGTCCATTTTCAACGTAGTAGCCAGAATGGTTTTTTAAAAATGTAATTCATTAGTCCGAATTTGCCAGTGACTTTCCATTATCTTAGAACAAAATCCAGAGTTCTTCCAGTGGCCCATAAGGATCAAGGAGAAGCAAACTCTGGCTCATGAACCAAATCTGGCTCACTACATAGTTTTCTATGACCCACCAGCTAAGAATGGTATTCAGATTTTAATATTTCAAAAAAAATTTTTTTTCATGACACCTGAAATTTATGTGATATTCAAAGTTGTGTCCATAAACCAAGTTTTACTGGGACACTGCCATGTCAGCCACTCCTTTACATACTGTCTGTGACTACTCTCCTGCTATGATGGCAGAGGTGGGTGGTTGTGAAAGCGACCATGTGGTCCACAGAACATCAAATATTTACTGTCTGGCCCTTTCCCGAAAAAGTTTGCTGATATCTGGTCTCGGTGGTCTGGCCTTAGACTAGTTACTTCTCTTATCTCACGTCCTAATGCTCAGGTAGTTGTTTTCAGGTCCACACTTTCTTATCTGCAATTCTGAAACTAGACAGCTGCTGAGACCAGAATCGTTTTCAAGTGTTTTGGCACAGATTGAGTGGCCAGGCCTGACCTGATATGAGGTTGTTTGAAGTCTGTTTATTTAATGTGCTGTGAATGTTTGTATCTTGCTATAGAATTATCAACATGCTTGTTTACAGAATACCTCCTGAGAACTTGGGGTTTTTCATCATACGTTGTATATGCACCACATTACCTTTCTAAAATTCAAAAAGTTCTGGAATACAGCTGGCCCCAAGTTTCAGAGGTAGGATTCCCCAAGTTTCACTCCCGTATCATGCAGTGAGCTGTTGACTTGGAACTGGAAGAGATGGATTTGCATCCCCTCTTAGTGATGCCCTGCATGACCTTGGGCAAGTCCCTTTACTGGGTTTCCTCACCTATTAAATGGGGCCTTTCTTGTTTCAAAACACACTGTAGATTCAGAAACCAAAGCTTGGTAGAATTATGTATTAAAAAGAGTAAATAGGTTCCGAAGGAGATTTGAGGGTCTTGCTTTCTGAGCAAAATTTATGAGTTTTACTCCATGGATGTATATTGGCAATTCTCTGTCTTTCTCACTAGCTGATTTTTTTTGTTCTTGGTGAGGTTCTATAGAAAGGAAGCTTCCAGGTCTCTGAATTTTGATTAGCCAAACTGTTGTGGTACCTTGGCTTTTTGTAGCACCCTTCCTTGATTGGAGTTTACGATAGATGGGCTCCTCTTCCGTAACTCAGAAACACAATTGACAGGGAGAGGTTGCTCTGGGGCATTGTTCTGGGGTTTATTTGCAGCTTCCTGTTGATGACAACAGATAGTTACATTGGTGAGGTCTAGTACTCACACCCAGCCTGCCCTTCAAAGAGTGCAAGTAGAAGACATTGTGCAAACATGTCAGCATCAAACAGGGTAAGGGTGCAAAATACGTGAGGGCCTTGCAGTAAATTTATGATTAAATGACTAAAATTACTGAAGTTAGAATATCTGAACCCTCACTGTGCACCAGACATTGCATAAATTATCATAGTTCATTTAGCCTTTTCAGTTATATAAAGCAGGTGCTTATTATGTTGTTACATTTTACAGATAAGGAAAATGAGAAGGTCAAGTCACTACTCAAGGCCATAAAGCTGGTGAGTGAGACAGCTGGGATTTAGATCCCACAGTCCTGTCTCTTAACCTCTCTCCTGCATTCCTTCACGTTTTTTACACTGCCTTTACTCCTTAAATTTTTCAGGTGACTGCTTAGTATCTTGCTGGATGTAGTTCCTTGATTGTGACATACTAATAGTTAAGCCTGTAGGGAATTTAGAGAAGACTTCCTCCAAAGGCCATCACAAGGATCAAAAGTGGAGGGAAAAGCTCTGTGGAATGTGAACATCAGGGCATGCTGAGGGGAGGAAGCATCTGGGATGAGGGAACCACTTCTCCTCCTCCACCAGTCCTCTGTGATTCTTGGAAATTGTGTTGTCCCTGGCCTCTAAGCTTTTCTGTAAATGAGGTTGGAAATGACCCCATGGAGAGGAAGTGGAGGAGCAGAAGAAACTGCTCTGGCTTCTGAGTCATGAAGTGTGGCCTGACCTTGGACAGCAATAGGAATACTGTTTTCTTATCTAAAAGCAGGTGTAAACATTTATCCATTTGACAAGCATTTATTGCACTTATACCGTTTTTCAGATATATATATATTCACACACAAATTGTGGCTAAGTGCCATGAAGCAGAATAACAGATGGTACTGCTGGTAATTTAGACCAGTGATTCCCAATTGGGGACAGTTTTGTCCTTCCTGGGGATGTTTGGCAATTTCTGGAGACATTTTTGGTTGTCATAACTGGGCATGGAGCTCCTGGCATCAGATGGGTAGAGGCCGGGGATGCTACTAAACACCCTGCAATGTACATGGCAGGCCCTATAAAAAATTACTGGTAGTCGTGCTGGGGTTGAGACACTGATACAGACTGAGGTCACTGAAGTTCTCCCTGAAGAAATCCCATTCAACTTGAGGGTTGCTGGGAGCATTAGAGACAGTGGATGCAAACCCCTGAGGATGGGGCCTGGTACACAGGGGATCCCAGGAGGGGGCCTGTACCAGTGGCTAAAGCAAGCCTCTGGAGTCAGACTTCCTGGGTTTGGGATCCTGTCTCCCATTTAGCTGAGTGATCTTGAGCATGTACTTCGACATCTGAACCTTAGTTTCCTTGTCTGTCAGATAGAGTGAATACACATAATATTGCCTCACTGGACTGCTATGAAGATTGTGTGAAATCATACAGGTTAGGATGCTGCACCAGCCTGTGGTAATTGATCAATACAAGTTTGTTCTTATTCAATATAGTATATTATCATAACCCCAAGACCATTTCTAAGATTACATTCAGGATAAAAAGTCAAATAGTGGTGCTTCAGTGGAGAGACTACAGGCCAGAGAACTTGTTCCAAAGAGTCCTCTTCATAGGTGTGCAACTTATGACAAGTTCCCTCTCAGGGTTTTAGTTTTCTCATTTGTAAACAAGGATAATTCCTACCCCTCAAAGAATGATCATGAAAGTCTGTAGCATGTGAGAGGATTAAGGAGCAGCTCACCCCACTCTTGTTCTTGCTGTTGACAGAGAGCCCCAGGGCTGGGCCCCCTGCTAGGGACTGCTGCAAGCGCTCCTTCACAGTCACCAGCCGCAGCTCCAGGTCAATCCGGTGTTCCTCCTTTGCCCGACACTGAGCTTCCAGGGTGGCCAGTGCCTCTTCAAGAGCCTTTAACTTTGGTCCTGTGTCCAAAGACATCTGTAAGAGATAGCTGAGCCTGGCCAGAAACATCAGGGAGTTTGGCAGGCCCACAGGCATAACCTGCCCTCCCAGAGGGCCTTTCGAGCCTTACTTCTGTTAAGGGATGGACTTTGGACCTGCAGTTCTATCTCTGTGCTGGGTTGTGTGGTTTTTATCTGCCCACTATCCATTTCCCCATTCCCTATAGACTGAATGGGGTTGACCTCACTTCTAGTTCAGGAGTTGGCACATACTTTAGACCTGGCCCATAACTGTATCTCATTTTCTGGTCACAGTGGTTAGTTTAGGGATCAAAGCTGGTCCAATCAAAGTGAATCCTAAGGTGCTTATGGGGCCCATTGGGAAGAGAAGCCTCTTTGCTGGAGTAGTTGCGTGGATTGTGTGACGGCAAGAGTTGTGAAGCCTTTATACCACCATGAGGGACACAGAATGAAACCAGAATAGGGAAAAGCAGAAGCAAGAATTAGAGAAATATGCTTCCTAGTGACATCATTTAAGTCCCTGGACTTTGCTATACCTGATCACTTAAGTTTCAAGTTACATTTTCCTTTTCATTTCTAAGCTGGTGAGTTTTCTTTCTTGTAACCAAGAATCAACACAAGGCTTTACACTAATCACAAGTCCTTGCTAGGATTTTGCTTCTTACTCAGTTTAAACCAACAAACCTGTATTAGGACTTTGTGTCAGGAGCTGTGTTGGATCTTAATAGGTTTAAAAATTAGTTCCATTGTTTGCCCTGAAAGAGGCTGCACTGGATGGTTTTCTGGTAATGGTGATTCTTTTTATTCATTCATTCATTCAGTAAAAATTGAATGCTTGTTAGGTACCAGGCAGTGTTCTATGCCCTTGAGATATATTAGTGAACAAAACAGGGAAAGATCTTTGCTCTTATTGAACTTATAATTGTGTGTTTATATGTGTGTGTGAGAGAGAAAACAATATAAAAACAATAAGTAATCTGTTAAAAAGTTATATGCTATAGAAAAAAATTGAGCAGGACAAAATGGACAGTCAGGTCAACCTGCTTCAAACCCTAGTTCTGACTCTTAGAAAGTTCTTTGTACTGAAACTAAACTGTCTCATGTGCCTCCTTCCCATTGATTCTGGTTCCTAGCCACATAGAACAAGTCATTAAGCCAGAAGTTCTCAGTCTAAGGTTTGTGAATTCCTAGGCAATCTGTGGCTCTGGGTGCACTTGAGCTCCTGAAATTATTTGCAACATTGTGACTTCTGGGAGTTTTCTTCCACAGGAAAGGGTCCATAGGTTCCATCAGATTCTCATGGGGCTATGTGACCTTGGACATATTTTGTATAAGGATAGGCCTCCAGTTCCCTGCAACATGTTCAGAAACCTCAGTCTGAAAGTGTGCTGAACTGCAGCTATAGAGAGAATTCAACAGAAAAATGGCAGAAAGTGGGGTGCAGAGGAGCCCAGGGTATACAGGGCCTACAGAGGCCATGGTCCTGGATCTCAGAAGGGGATACTGGTAAAGTGTCACTGTCCATTATTCTCAGTACCTGGACCAGTGTTTCACACATTTGGGTCCTTAGTACATAGCTGTGAATGAATGAGTTAATGTGAGGTTCAAAATGATATCTCTTCCTTGATTCTAAAGCACACTCTGTTTTACGTGTTTTAAAATTTCTAAAATCAGATATCATTTTACTACATTAAGTATATACATTTGTATTACTTTTCATCCCCTCACTCTAAAAACAGTTACTCAATGGCACTTTCATTAGTCAGGAGAGATGGTGATGATGGTGGTGGTGAGGAGGAGGAGGAGAAAGGGGAGGTGAAGTCTACTTGTTCCTGGTAAGAAACCAGCTGCCTGGTACCAGGGGAGGTGTCAAGGCTGAGCCCCTCATATGCTCAGGGCCACACCCCATAGATACCTGGGTTGTTCCGAATGGCTTCCTTTAGTTCCCTCTTTTCCTGCCGCAGTGCCATCAGCTCTGTCCGGATTGTCTCTTTCTCTTTCTCCAGCTTCTCTTTTTCGACCAGGTACCTCCTGGCATCCTCCTCAGCTCGGTTCTTACCGTACTTATATTGATGGGCACCTGCAGGAATGAGGCAGGAAAAGGTTCTCAATTCTGAGCTCTGGTGAGAGTACTTGGGTGGTATTAGCTTCTCTCTCAGCCTCAATCTGCCCATAAAATGGGAATATTTAGGACTGTACCCCTAGATATATTTAGTGTGAAGGAGAGGAAACCAGGAGCCAAAGGGAGGCAGTGGTGCACAGGGATGAGGGGGAAGGGCTTTGTTGTGTTGTTAGGTAGCTAAGTCATGTCCAACTCTTTTGTAACCCCATGGACTGTAGCCCGCCAGGCTCCTCTGTCCATGGGATTTCCCAGGCAAGAAGACTGGAGGGGGTTGTCATTTCCTTCTCTTGGGGATCTTCCTGACCCAGCGTTGAACCCGCATCTCCTGCACTGGCAGGCAGATTCTTCACCACTGAGCCACCAGGGAAAGCCCTACAAGGGCTTTAGAACCAGACAGATCAAGGTCTGTGTTTTCTTTTGCCCATTACTGGTTGTGTGACATCAGACAAAGTGAATGTGGTGTTCCTGTGCCCTCCCCTAGCTTTAGTTTCCTCATTTGTCAATCTGGATATCAATCAGATTTACTGCTTGGCATTGTGATAAGGTTTTAAAGAGATAATTCATGAAAAGTACTTGGTACTGGCAAATAGAGCTTAGTAAATGTTAGATAATAATTTAAAATATTTTGTGATGTATACACATTTTTGTTTTAAAAGGGAATTTTTATAGTTAACTTTTAACTTTCAGTGCATATAGGATAGACAGCTACATGTAACACAGATCTACAGAGACTTGAGACCTGGGGTTAGTCAGGCATTGCCTGTTTTATTACTGAGAAATGGGTCAGGGCAGAGAGAGACCTAGTATCCTGCTGTAGGCTTTACACTATGGCGGGCAATAACAACAAATTATTATGGCAAACATTTATTGACCACTTACTATATTCTAGGTAATTTATCTGCATTTCTATTTAATCCTCACAGAAGTTACTATTATTTGTTTTGCTTTATTGTTGGGAAAACTGAGGCACAAGAGGTTAGGTCTCACTGCTAATGATGGGAGAACCCAGGTTTGAACTCATGTCTATCTGACTCAAGGATCCATGCTATGAAATACTGCCGAGCTGAAAGTTTTATTTATTTATTTTTTTATGCTACAGTCAGTCACACATAGTCCTTTGTAAGTGGGTGTGGAGAAATTCCCACAGTTTTCTGGTAATTGTGGGGGGGTCTTGTCTCTGCAGCTCTGTAGGGATTGCAGTGGCCACCCAAGGCCTATTTAAAAATCAGTTGCTGCTTTAACTACTCTACAATTCAAACCTCATTATAAATAAAGCATGGAGGGCTGAGAAGAGGGCGCATGGCTCCCTGTACTTCACAGCTATACAATAGCATCACAAAGGAGTTGGCTTTCAGACTTTGGATTTTATAAACTGGTAAAATATAAATAGGGATATCCTGATTCACTTTGCTGTACACCTGTAACTAACACCACATTGTAGATCAACTATACTTCAATAAAAAAAATGTAAAAAAAAATTTACAGAAAAAACAGGGATACCAACAAAAGACTGTCAGCATTATATTGTTGACAGTATAAAGACCTTAAAACTACCAATATTATTATTATTCCCACTGTTTAGCAGAATAATATTTTAACATCAGGAGTTGGACACAAATGTGAAACAGTCATTTATATTGAGTAGAATTAACTTTATGAAAACTTCATACACTGTGCTTATTTTTCTCATTTCACTGCAGATGAGTGTAAACTTGCTTATGGACCAAACCAGCAAGTAGACTCACCTTTGGGAGTCACCATGCTGATGCACCTTGCTGTGTCAGCACCGCGGAGAGCGGCTTTCCTCCCACCCAGCCCTGTAAGGCTTGAGTGGTAAAGAAGCAAGCTAGGTTTTCATCCTCTGTAAGTGATGAGTTGATTTTCTTTTTTACTTTCAAGATTTTCTCCTTGCTTTTGGCTTTAGCATTTTAGCATGATGTGTTTTTTAAAAATTATTTATTTACTGGTTGCATTGGGTCTTCGTTGCTGTGTGTGGCCTTTCTCTGGTTGTAGTGAGTGGGGGCTACTCTTCTCTGCAGTGCATGGGCTTCTCACTGCAGGGGCTTCTCCTGTGCAGCACAGCTCTAGGTGTATGGCAGGCTTCAGTATTTGCAGCGCAAGTGCTCAGTGTTGTGGAGCATGGGCTTAGCTGCTGCATGGCATGTGGAATCTTCCTGGACCAGGGATTGGATTGAATCCGTGTCCCCTGCATTAGCAGGAGGACTCTCCAGGGAGGATCTCCAGGAAGTGTGATGTGTCTTTTGTGCATCTCTTTGCCTTTATCCTACTAGAACTTCACTGAATTTCCTATATGGTAAATTAATGATTTCAATAAATTTGGCAACTTTTCAGCTATTTTTTCTTTTAATATTTTTTGTGCTCCTCTTTTTCTTCTCTCCTCCTAATACTCCCTTGATGTATATGTTAGTACTCTTAATGGTGTGTCTCACATTTCTCTGAGGCTCTATTTATTTTTCTTTGTTGTTTTTTTCTGTTATTTTAAATGCATAATCTCTGTTGATTTATCATGAGATTTACTGATTGTTTTGCCAGTTCAGATGTACCGTTGAGCCATTTGATAGACACTGTCATCTTACTTGCTTTTTTTTTTTTTTTAAACCAACTAAAGCTCATACTTCATTAGATTTACTTAGAATTTACCTGATGTCCTTTTCTGTTGCAGAGCTACCACATTACATTAAGTCGTCATATCTCCTCAGGTTCTTCTTGGCTGTGACATTTCTCAGACTTTTTTTCCTCCCAGTTTTATTGAGATACATAGCACTGTGTAAGTTTAAAGTATTGGCTTCCCTGGTGGCTCAGGTGGTAAAGAATCTGCCTGCAATGCGGGAGGCCTGGGTTCGATCCCTGGGTTGGAAAGATCCCTTGGAGGAGGGCATGGCAACCACTCCAGTATTCTTGCCTGGAGAATCCCCATGGACAGAGGAACCTGGTGGACTACTTGTCCATGGGGTCTCAAAGAGTCGGACACAACTGAGTGACTAAGCACAGCACACTGTGTAAGTTTAAAGTATACTGCATAATGATTTGACCTACATAAATTATGAAATGATTACCACAACAAGTTTAGTGAACAGCTATTATCTTGTGTAGATACAAATTGAAAGAAATAGAAAAAAATTTTTTTCCTTGTGATGAGAACTCTGAGCATTTACTCTTTTCTCTTTCATATATATCATACAATGGTGTTAATTATATTCCTCATGTTGTACATTACATCTCTAGTATTTATCTTAGAACTGGAAGTTTATACCTTTTGACTGTCTTCATCCAGTTCTCCTCCTCATACTCCCTGCCACTGGTAGCCACAAATCTGGTCTCTTTTTCAATAAGCTTGTTTGTTTTTGAACTATTAATGTATTGAATCTATAGTATTATATATTAGTTTCTGGTATATAACAGTGATTTGATATTTCTATACATTTTAAAATGATCACCATGATAAGCCTAGTTACCAGCTGTCACCATACAAAGTTATTATATAATTGTTGGCTATATTCCCTGAACTGTACATTTCATACATGACTCATTTATTTTATAACAGGAAATTTGTACCTCTTAATCTCCTTCACTGCTCTCCTCCCCCAGCCCCCTCCCCTCTGGCAGCCCCCTATTTGTTCTCTGTATCTATGACTTTGTTTCTGTTTTTTATGTTTGCTTGTTTTTTTCAGATTTCATGTATAAGTGAAATTATATGTATTTGCCTTTCTCTGTCTGACTTAATTCACTTAGCACAATACTATTTAAGGCCATCTGTGTCTTTGCAAATGGCAGGACTTCACTCTTTTCAATGGCTGAGCAATATTCCATCGTGTATATGTATGTCACATCTTTATCCACTCATTTTTGTCAGTTTTTAAAAAAATTTTACTGACATACAGTTGATTTAAAATATTGTGCTTCAGATGTACAGCTAAGTGATTAATTATACATATCCATATATTATTTTTTATCAGATTCTTTTCTCATATAGTTATCACAGAGTATTGAGTAGAGTTCCCTGTGCTATACAGTAGGCAAGTCCTTGTTGGTTTTCTGTCTTCTATATAGCTGTGTGTGTATGTTAATCTCAGGCTCCTGATTTATCCCCCCCACCCCCCATATTTACCCTTTGGTTACCATAAATTTGTTTTGATATATGTACGTCTGTTTCTAGTTTGCAAATAAGTTCATTTAAAGAAATAGATTCCACATATGAGTGATACCATGTTTGTCTTTCTGTCTGACTTCACTTAGTGTGATAATCTCTAGGTCCATCCATATTGCTGCAAATGGCATTATTTTGTTCTTTTTTATGGCTGAGTAATATTCCATTGTATTTATCTGCCACATCTTTTTTATCCATTCCTCTGTTGATGGACATTTAGGTTGCTTCCATGTCTCTAGCTATTGTAAATAGTGCTGCAGTGAATATTGGGGTCCATGTATCTTTTTAAAATTCATTGGGGTCTGTATATCTTTTCGATATACATTTTTTTTCTGGATATATGCCCAGGAGTGGGATTGCTGGGTCATATGGTAGTTCTATTTGTAGGTTTTTAAGGAGCCTCCATACTGTTCTCCATGGTGGTTGTACTAATTTACATTCCCACCAACACTGTAGGTGGGTTCCTTTTTCTCCATACCCTCTCCAGCATTTATTATTTATAGACTTTTTGATGATATTTTGATTTGCATTTCTCATATACTATGATGTTGAGCATCTTTTTACATGCTTTTTGGCCACCTGTATGTCTTCCTTGGAGAACTATTTAGATCATCTACCATCTTTTGATTGCATTTTTTTTTTAATGTAATGCTGTGTGAACTATTTGTATATTTTGAAGATTAATCCCTTGTCAGTTGCTTTGTTTGTGGATATTTTCTTCCATTCAGTCTATGGGTTGTCTTTTTGGTTTGTTTATAGTTTCCTTTGCTGTGCAGAAGCTTTTAAGTTTAATTGGATCCTGTTTTTTTTTTTTTTAAACTTTCATTACTCTAGGAGATAATGTATATTCTTCCAAAAAGATATTGCTGTGATTTATGTCAAAGAGTGTTCTGCCTATGTTTTTCTCTAGGAGTTTTATAGTGTCCAGCCTCACATTTGGGTCTTTGATTCATTTTGAATTTATTTTTGTGTATGGTATAAGAGAATATTCTAATTTCATTTTTTTACATGTAGCTGTTCAGGTTCCTCAGCACCACTTATTGAAGAGATTCTTTGCTCCATTGTATATTCTTGCCTCTTTTTTTTACAGACTTATTGACTGTGGGTGTATGGGTTTATTTCTGGGCTTTCTATCCTTGTTGCATTGATCTATATTTCTGTTTATGTGCCAGTACCATACTGTTTTGATTACTATAGCTTTATAGTATAGTCTGAAATCAGGGAGCCTGATTCCTCCAGCTCCATTTTTTTTCTCAGGATTGCTTAGGCTATTCAGGGTATTTAGGGTTTCCATACAAATTGAAATTTTTTTTTTGGTTCTATTTATGTAAAAAATGCTCTTGGTAATTTGATAGGAATTCCCCTGAATCCATAGATTGCCCTGCATAGTATAGTCATTTTGATAATATTGATTCTTCCAAGAATATCAGTTCAGTTCAGTCGCTCAGTCATGTCTGACTCTTTGCAACCCCATGAACCACAGCATGCCAGGCCTCCCTGTCCATCACCAACTCCCGGAGTCCACCCAAACCCACGTCCATTGAGTCGGTGATGCCATCCAACCATCTCATCCTTTGTCGTCCCCTTCTCCTCCTGCCCTGAATCTTTTTCAGCATCAGGGTCTTTTCCAATGAGTCAGCTCTTTGCATCAAGTGGCCAAAGTATTGGAGTTTCAGCTTCAACATCAGTCCTACCAATGAACATCCAGCACTGGTCTCCTTTAGGATGGACTGGTTGGATCTCCTTGCAGTCCAAGGGACTCTCAAGAGTCTTCTCCAACAACACACTTCAAAAGCATCAATTCTTTGGTGCTCAGCTTTCTGTATAGTCCAACTCTCACATCCATACATGACTACTGGAAAAATCATAGCCTTGACTAGACGGACCTTTGTTGGCAAAGTAATGTCTCTGCTTTTCAATATGCTGTCTAAGTTGGTTATAACTTTCCTTCCAAGGAGTAAGCGTCTTTTAATTTCATGGCTGCAGTCACCATCTGCAGTGATTTTGGAGCCCAGAAAAATAAAGTCAGCCACTGCTTCCACTGTTTCCCATCTAATTGCCATGAAGTGATGGGACCGGATGCCATGATCTTAGTTTTCTGAATGTTGAGCTTTAAGCCAACTTTTTCACTCTCCTCTTTCACTTTCATCAAGAGGCTCTTTAGCTCTTTGCTTTCTGCCATAAGGGTGGTGTCATCTGCATATCTAAGGTTATTGATATTTCTCCCACCAGTGTTGATTCCAGCTTGTGCTTCATCCAGCCCAGCGTTTCTCATGATGTACCCTGCATATAAGTTAAATAAGCAGGGTGACAATATACAGCCTTGACTTACTCCTTTTCCTATTTGGAACCAGTCTGTTGGTCCATGTCCAGTTCTAATCTGCGTACAGATTTCTCAGGAGGCAGATCAGGTGGTCTGGTATTCCCATCTCTTTCAGAATTTTCCACAGTTTATTGTGATCCACACAGTCAAAGGCTTTGGCATAGTCAGTAAAACAGAAATAGATTTTCATCATTCTTATAGTTTTCAGGGTATGGTCTTTTGTCTCTTTAAGGTAGCTTTTTATTCCTAGGTATTTCATTCTTTTTGATACGATAGTAAATAGGATTGTTTCCTTAATTTGTCTTTCTGATCTTTCAGAAAGATTTCTGTGTATTAATTTTGTATCCTGCAACTTTACTAAATTCATTGTTAAGCTCTAGTAGTTTTCTGGTAGCATCTTTGGGATTTTCTATGGGTAGAATCACATCATCTGCAAACAGTGACAATTTTACTTCTTTTCCAGTTTGAATTCCTTTTTCTTTTGTGATTGCCATGGCTAGGACTTCACAACTGTGTTGAATAAAAGTGATGACAGTGGACATCTTTGCATTGTTTTTTATCTTAGAGGGAATGCTTACAGTTTTTCACCATTGAGAATGATTTTAGCTGTGAATTTGTTATATGTAGCCTTTACTGTCTTGAGGTAGATTCCATTTATGCCCACTTTCTGGAGAGTTTTTATCATAAACCAGTGTTGAATTGTTTCAAAAGCTTTTTCTGCATCTATTGAGATAATCATATGGTTTTTATCCTTCGTTTTGATAACATAGTGTACCACACTGATTGATTTGTGGATATTGAAGAATCCTTGCATCCCTGGGATAAATCCCTCTTAATCATAGTATGTGATCCTTTTAATATATTATTGGGTTTGGTTTGCTAGTATCTTGTTGAGAATTTTTGTGTCTATATTCATCAGTGATATTGGCCTGTGGTTTTCTTTTTTGTGGTGTTTTGCTCTGCTTTTGGTATCAGGTGATGGTAGCCTCTGATGTTGATCCACAGAGTGTGCAGCCTTAGGCATATATGGTCACCTTGGAGGACAGTGATCCTAGGAGGACTTTCTTCCTGATCTCTCTGTTACACTGCCTGGCTGTTGGTATCATATCCAGTTGTTAGGTTCCACTAATTGTCAGCTGATTGTTCTATTGTTTTTGATAATGCTTTGTATCATCATTTGCTCCACATTCTATTCCCACTAAAGTCAATTCTTTTGAAGGAGAGCTTTGGAGTTCAGTGTTGTTTTTTTTTTTCAATTAATTAATTTTTTATGGCTGTGCTGAGTCTTTGTTGCCCTGTGGGCTTCCTCTAGTTGTGGTGAGTGGGGTCTATTGTCTTGTGGTAGGTGAGCTTCTCATTGAGGTGGCTTCTCGTTGTGGTGCACAGGCTCTGGGGTGCGTGGGCTTCAGTAGTTGTGGCACTTGGGCTCTAGAGCACAGGCTCAGCAATTGTGGCATGTGGGCTTAGTTGCCTCACTAGGATCTAGGAGATTATGGGATCTTCCAGACCAGGGATAGAACCTGTTTCCCTTGCTATGGCAAGCAGATTCTCGACCATTGAACCACCAAGCAAGTCCCTGGAGTTCAATGTTTTTATGACTTGCCTTTCTTTTTACCTTGGGCAAAAATCTCAGAGTCACTGTTCTGAACAATGGCCTGCTTCTCTTGGAGTGACATCTCTGTTTTGTGAGCTGGATGCTGGGTGGGGACTGTTATCTCTGATCTTCTAAACTTGCCTCTCCTAGTGTGGAACCCCTGCCTTATGAGTGATCTGGGGTGAGGGCAGTTAGGGCCTCCATATCCTTGGCCTGCCCAACCTTGAGTAGAGCATTTGCCCTATGAGTGGAGTCTGGGAGCACCCTACTTGTGGTCTGCACTCACCTGTGATTTAATGTCTGTAATAAATAATTGATGGTGATAAATGCTGGTGCCTTGATCTTATTGGGGAGATACTGCTGCTCTTGACTGGGAGTGAGAGGGGAGAGAGCTCCGTTTTCTGGTCCACAGCTGCCTAGAGTGGAGATTCTGCCTCACTGAGCTTGGGAAAGGGGTAAAGGAATGGGCTGTGGCTCAGATGTCACAAAGTCTCAGTGTTTTAACTGAGACTTAGTAAATTATCTAGAATAAATCTTCACTTGCCATATGCCCTTAGGACAGTTTCTGGAGACGTTAGATGACTGATTTAGCAGTCCTCACTGGTTATGGTCGTTTTCTGGGAAACAGTTCTGTGGAGCTGCTAATGCCACCATTTCCTCAGTAGTTCCCTCAGTTCCCATGATTTTTGTGTTCTTACGTTTGTGTCCTTCTGCAGTCTCCTTCCACTCTAGATATGGCTGACCCGTGTAACCATTAGGATGTGGCAGAAATGATCACAAAGGCCACTTCACAGAAACAACACAGCTTCTACTCTGTTCCTCCTTCCTGGGTCACGTGCTGTGGGGGAAGCCAGCTGTCTTGTCATGAGGACAAGCAGCCCAATGGTGAGGTCCCCATGGCAAGGAACCGAGGCCTCCTTCCAAAAGCCAGCACAGACTTGCCAGGCATACACATGAACCATCCTGGGAGCAGATTCTCTGGCATGTCAAGCTGTCAGATGATTTCAGATGACCAGCTGACTTCCTGACTGTGACCTCATGAGAGACCCTAAGCCAGAGTCACCTAACTAAGCTGTCTCGGGATTCCTGACCCACAGAAACACTGGCATAACACACACTTATATTTCAAGCTGTGAAATTTTGGGTAATTTATTATGTAGTAATAGGTAATTAATACCTGATCTTGGGTAAAACCCTTCTCTTGTTTCTTCATCTGAAAAACATTGTCGGGCTAGATCCATGGTTTCCAACGGTTTGAGGAGCTTTATGATTTCACAGTGATGGGTAACAGGCAACTGTGTGGAGCAAAGGGGAGGCCAAGCTGGTCTCTGGACTCCAGGCAAAGCAGCTCCACTTTTTCTCTTTCTTATAAACTGAGCTTCAGTATAAGATTTGATTCGAAGAATTTTAAAAAAATCTTTGTTCTAGTTTTCTTGTTGTTACATTTTGTGACTTCTCCAATTTTACATGCTTATTTCAATTTAGTTTCCCATTTTGAAATGGATATTCCATAAGGCTCTGCATTTCTAGTGTCCACAAGCATAGAGCATAAGGAATGTTACAACAACCTTTTAATTGTTCAGAGAGGAAACTCTGGAGAGGGGAGGGGACTTTTTCTAAGTTACATAGTAGTTTAGTGACCAGGTAAGGAATGGAATACAAATTTCTTGACTCTAGAAGAGATTATCTGTGCTAATGAAGTGGGCTTTCCTGGTGGCTCAGTGGTAAAGAATCCACCTGCCAATGCAGGAGACATGGGTTTGTTCCCTGGGTGGGGAAGATCCCCTGGAGGAGGAAATAGTAACTCACTCTAGTATTCTTGCCTGGAGAATCCCAGGGACAGAGGAGCCTGGTGGGCTACAGTCAGAGTCAGACACAACTGAGCAAATAAACAATAACAATGACATGGAGTTATCATAAAGAAAAGTATTTAAAAAAATAAATCGTCAAAAAGCAAGGACTAGAACTTTGTTCAGGTACAAGGGGAAGAAAGTAAAAGCAACAGAAGAGTCTTGGGACATGGTGTCCTACAGAAAGCTGGCTTGCTTATAAAGATAAATCATACAAGAGTCGGGATTTATGTTGGGAATCAAAGAGACCTTTTACCATAGAGTTTTCTGACACAGTCATTACTTTGCAGTGTGGCAATCAGGCAGTTCAACAAACTTTTATGAAGTGCTAGGCAGAGCCTGAGCTGGGACACAGAGGTGAACTCTCTCTCTATATATGTGGCTTTATGTAGTGTTAAAATTTTTAAATAGTTGCTAACATTTAAAAATAAATAGAATTCTGGTTTGTTTTGAATAATTGGCAAATCTGAGCTGGCACTGCTGCTTGGGGGCCTTGGCTGGAGCTGAGTATTGGCTGCCCCTAGAGCTGGGGCCTGAGCACTGCAGTTTCCTTCAGTCTCCCCCAACCTGTTCCTGTTGTTTTCCCTCTGAGGCCTCCTGCTCACTGCCCTTTATCACTCAGCTTGTGCTGCTATTTTTCCTAGAGTATTTTCTTACACCTCTCCTTACTCACTTACCACATGACCCCTGGAAGGATCTGACTTTGAGACCCCCCCCTGCCCCACCCTGCCCCTGTCCTGGACATCCCCCTCCTTTCCACACACAACTTACTGGAGGCGTGGCGCTTGACTTTGACCTGTGGGTCCAGCCGATGGGACTTCTCACTGCAGGTGGAGGCATGGCGCTTGACCTGGGCTCCAGAGGGACGCTCAGGCTCCTCATCCTGGGTGGGAGATGGAAGGAGAAAATAAAGTATGGGTGGGCTCAGAGTCCTCAGTGCAGGTGCTTTGTGACGTGCAGTTGATGGCTGAGTGCTGCCTGACCTCTGAGATCTTGGCCGTGCACTTTTAGTTGTGTGCAGCCCTCAACAGTCTATAAACCATTTGCACTAGCAGTATTTACTTGATCCTCATACCTTCCTAAAGGCAACCCTAGACTGGAATTTCTGCTGAGAGGAAAATTAGGAAGTCTCAAAAGACTTTGGGTGACCATATTTGATTTATCATAGATATTTTTGTCAGTACATCATTTGGATGTATCCTTCAAATATTCTGAATTGCTAGTATAAAGTCTTAAGTTAAAAAAAGTCAAAGTTGAGATCAGCCAGTGATAGAAGTGGCATAACTTAATAGACTGCATATACATTTTCACATGAAAGAGTAGCGAGAACATTCAACATCTTGTCAAAGCTCAGGAAACTATGAGTGGAATATGACAGTCATATAATAATATTGATAATAGCAGTATTATTTACTCTCATTATAAGACCTTCCAGTGTCTAGGGTACTGTGCTAAGCTTTTTCCATAAAGGATTTCATTTAGTTCTTGCAAGACCTAGAGGTAAGAGCTCAGACTGTCATCTAGCACTGTCCAGGGCAGGGGTCCTGGCCTGCAGACACATCTGCTTTCCTTGGCACCTTGATTCCCTCTCTCTGTCCATGCGCTGTGAGGCCTGACTCACCAAACAATGTCTAGTCAGAATGTGGTGCTCTTGCTCTTCTGTGCCAGGAGAAGGCACAGGGCAGATTGTGGAGCAGGACGGGTCATGTGATGGCTACAGAGGCCTTACTGTAAGTTAATAAGCTGGCATCTTCTTGGTTTAGTGAGCAAGACAGGGAGACTGTCCTGGGGAGCTGAAGCCCAGACTGTGGATGCCTGTGGGGGCAGCCACTCAAGTTATCATCCGCCCGAGACAACTGCTGAATCAGTCAGTTCACAGAGCTGTAACAGGGTGGAAAGCCCAAGCTTGCTCAGTCTGGAGCAGTGCTCTGTAGCTTGCAGAGCCCTCTCTTCTTCCTTGTCAGGGGCTCTTTCCTCCACACCGCCCAGCCTCCTGTTCTAGAGATTCTCCCAAGCCACGGTCTAGGGCAAGAAGGTCCCCTCTCCCCCACCTTCCAGGTACTCTTAAACAAACATGATTTCTCTGAGGCAAAGGAATAATTTATCTGAGCTAATAAGTGGCCCTTGCCATGTCCCCCAAAGTCCCCAGGGACCATACCTGCATCTTTTCATAAGGAACATCATCATAGACTCTGGGCTCAGGCCACTGATCCTGGCAGGATCTTGCATATCTAGAAAATAGGAGGGATGATGATGATGATGATGATGATGTGACAGTGATACTCAGGCAGCTTACAGTGCTTTCCTGTCCACTCATTTGATTCTGGCAGCAGCTTTTAATGGAGGTCAGAAAGTTAGTGATAGCAGCCATGCCAGGCAGCCCTGTGCCACTGATGTGTTTAGAGCTTATAGGCAGGGACGTATGGGATTCTCACAATCCAGGAAGCAGGTTATTCATCGCCTCCATTCTGTACGTGAGAAAACAGAGGATCCAGGCTGGCAAGCAGTCAGCCCAAGCTGTCGGTCATGATAGAGCTGTAACTCGTAGCTGGCACTTATAATGCAAACCCCGCAGATGAGCCTTGTGCCTGCCCAGAGGCTCAAGGGTATGGGGACCCTAAGTTTCTATGGCCTGAGAGCAGGGCCCAGGCCATGGTCCAGAAGAGCTTCTCCTTTCTGGCTCCTTCCATCCACAGTGTCCCCAGCCCTGAGCCTCCTCCTTTAACTAGCTCACTCCTCCTGCTGGAAGAGGAAGGCACCGACTCTGACTTCCCAAGGCAGCAGTCTTTCTCAGCCCATCCTTCCTTCCCTCCCATTCCGCCTCTCAGAGGGAGCTGAGATAGGAAAGGTTGTGGGCCGCTTTGGGGGGCTGTGGGGTACTGGCCCTTACAAGAAGGAGTTGCGCCCTGCACTGACAATGCTGGTTAAGGTCTCCACATCCACATAGTCGTAGTGCAGTGCTTCAGGAGTGACCTTGGAGCCCATCTCCACTAGCAGCAGCCCAAGCCAGCGGCCCATGTCCTCTGAGCAGCTTGCCTGAGGGAGAGAAGGCACAAGCTGAGTTCACTTTGGCACATTGAGGGCCTCTGGCTACCCACTCACTTCAGCCAAACCCATATGCATATAGTATCTGTTTGGGCCCCATACCTAGGGATCCAAGAGGAGCAAGACTAGAACACTCATCCAGAAACCCAAGTTCTCTGGATAGAAAATAGAGACCTCTATTCAGTTCTCTGCTCTAGGGCTACCTCCTCAGAGAAGCCCTCCCCAACTGCCTCTCTAAAACATACAGCCTCACTCATTATCCTCAGGGCCTTCCAGACCGATTGGATATGAAAACAAAATTTAGGTTTTCTCTGAATTTTTTTAAATATTTTTTATTAAATGAGGAGGCTACTTATCACATAACCCCAATTTTTTTTCTTGTATCTTAAATGCCAATTATATATAATATTGTATATAGGAAAATCTCTAAGAAGTTGCCAATCCACTAAACACATGTTTTTATTTAAAGAACATTATCATAAAATAATGTATATAATATATATAGTAGAAAACTTACAAATTTTTGCCTAACTAAAAAATTTATGACAGTTTGATTCCACCTGTTTGGCTTAGTATGAATAGAATGCTAGATTTCTAATTAAAAAAAATAGATATGCAACAAGCAACAAAGATTTACTGTAGGGAACTACAGTCAATATCTTATAACCTGTAATGGAAAATAATTTCAAAAATAATATATGTGTATATATAACTGAAACACACTAAAAAAGAATTCTACTTTTTGAAATTTAGTAATGTTTATCTTTTTGCCAGTTTTTCTAAATGTCCTATGGACATCTAATAACATATGAGAAGCAGAATTTTAAATATATTTGTGTAGGATATAAGATTAATATATGTTAATGTAAATAGAAATCTATTATATTTAAATTACTAATGACATCATTCAAGATGCTCCTGTTCTTATTTTTTTTTTGCACTTGATAAATATTCTCAGAGAAATGTTAAAGAGCATCATCATAAAATCAAGTTATCACACAAAAACTAAACTTGAATTTAAAAACCACAGTTTTTGCAAGAAAGCTCTTTGTGAAGAGAAAGGGAAAGCTCTTTCTGAAGAGAAGTAAAAAACCCATCTCAAGCCATCAAAAGTAGAAGTGACTTACAGAATCAATATTTCCTTACATTTAATAACTGAGAGAGGCAGTGGGTACTGGGCAAAGAAAACAATACCAAGAGGCTGGGTCTTAGTTGTAGGAAAATGACCAAGAAGCCATTAATCCTCTGTGGAGCTTTGGATGAAGCATGTGACTGCCCTGGCCTCAGTTTCCTTATCTGTAATATGAGGAGATAGTTGTTCTCCTCCAATGATATTTTAAATTTCTAAACAGCTGAAGGATAGACATGTAAGGAGAGATTCAATGTATTCTGTATGAACCCAGTGAGGAGGCCTGGTGCCGGTGGGTAGTTAGGAAAAATGAGTGGGTGAAATGAAATCACATTGTCATTCAGCCATTTGTCCAACAGATGTTAATTGAGTCCTTACTCTCCCTTACTGAGCCCAATACTGTCCAGCCCAGGATTGCCGGATATCAGGCTGGGTTCTGGAAAAACAAAAATACGCAGAACAGGTGTAGTTGCTGCCTACACAGAGTTTTAAGATTTCAGCTCAATATGAAGAAAATCTTTGTAAAAATTTAGTTGCTTGGTGGGAGAAGCATTGGTTTATCTGAGATGAACAGTCACTGGTGGGAAGTAAATTTTAGAGAGGTTTCCAAAATTAGATCAGAGTTAGACTAGATGCCTTTCAGGCTTGGGACTATATTTATAAGGCAGAATAAACAAACCTTGGGTCTGGGGTTGCCAGATTTAACAAATAAAAATGCACAATTCTCTTAAATTTGAATTTCAGATAAACAATAGTTTATTAGTATAGTATGTCCCAAATAGGGAATATGCTTGTAGTAAAAAGAATTAGTTGTCGTTTATCTGAAATTCACATTTAAGTGGATGTTATATAGTTTAACCGACTACTTGGCAACAGTTGGCTTACTTTCCCTCTTCCTTAGTCCCTGTAATGTCAATAAGGTCCTCTGGACAAAGGCCAGCCTCCAGGCCAGAGCTCCTCTCAGCTCCCACCACTAAGCTATTTTCTCTTCTCACCTCCAAGATGGCGACCTCCTGCCTGTTATGTAGGATCCTGAAGGCAAATGGGTGTCTGGGCCCAAAGCCTGGGGCCACCTCACAACCGCGGAGGGCAATGGCGTTCACGTGGGTCCGCAGGTCTGTGCGGTCCTTATGGAAATACAAGGTGTTGCACTTTAGGCGGCACCAGCGTTCCTTCCATCCGTGGTTCACCAGCACATTCAGATAACCTGGGAGGGAGAGACCATGATGTGACCTCCTGAGAGTCCTGGGGGATACAAGTCAGGGTGCAGGGACAGAGGGCCTGGGTAACTCTTGTACTCTAGCTGGAGAGAAAGGCCTTCTGGGTCCTGGATCAGCTCATTCCTGGTCTGTGACCTCAGGTTTCAGTCTGTTACCTGTGAAGAGGGGATTGATACCTGCACAGCCTTCAGACCATACCAACGTTGATGAAAAGGACAGAACTACTATATATGAATGAAAGACACAACTCTTCCTTCTGCCTTTCCTCCTAAAATAGCAAAAACTAATTATGGAAGACAAAAAAAAAGGCTGATGCTGACACCTGGTGGCAGCACGTGGGAACAAAAACATGTAGCCAAGATGAATTAAAAACAAGCGCAGGGCAGGCTGATGAATTTAGAATTCCCTCTTAATGTTTTAGATTTTAATTTATCTTTTACCATAACAGCGTCCTCATCCACTTACAAAATATTTCTTTATATCCATGTGCTCTTATAATGTTCTTTCCAGGTTAGCAGAATATTACTGTTTACCTAAAACATGTGATTTTTTATTAGATTCCAGTACATGGAACAATACTTTTAGATAAACAATGTTTCTTTTCTTTCAAACTACTTTTAATTCGCATTTTATGCGTTTACAATGAAAAGTCCTTAAATATTTTTATTCAAGAAATATCCTTGTAAGACTGGACCATAACTTAAACACTTGGTATATTATATACTGGAGAGTAAGATACGCTCCTCTTGTCATAGAAGAGGAAACTGAGGCCCAGAGATGGGCAGTGATTGGCACTAATGTCACAGGGAGCATAGAAATTGGAGAGTCAGTTGACTTTTCCTTCTGTTAGGTGTCAGGGCCTCGTGGAGGAGAAGTGGTGGATGGGCATGGATTATTGATGGAGTGGGGATTAGTCATCTAGTAGGAGGATTCTATCCTCTCTCTTAGGAATGAGGTAGATTAGGCCTGGAGGGTCTTCTGGCTTGGCCCCAGGATCTCTCATCAACAGGGTCTGAATTCTCTGCATGCATGGTACCCACCACAGCATGGAACCTCCTCGGTAGAGGACGTCTGCAGGTCATCAGCCAGTGCCTTCTTCTTAGAGAAGCTGATGATACGGGTTATCTTGCGGCCTGCAGCCCTGCTCATTGAACCTTTCAGCTCTGACAGGCTGTTCTTCTTCCCTTTGCCTGTTGCCGTGGAGATGGGTTAGGTGAGGGAAGGAAGCCCCAAGTTCCAGGTCCGCCTGCCCCCAGCCTTCCCTCCAGCCTTTGAACCAGCACACAAGGCCTGGCCCAGTATGGACAGGCCAGGTCACATCAGCCAGGTCTCCAGAATAGTCAGGACCTGATCTGCACTGTGTATGCTCCTGGCAAAGGCCTTCCCAGCTCTAGCATTTTCCCACCTGAGTGCCCAGAGGCTCCTACCGTGTTCACGGCCAAGAGTGGAACAGCTGTCACCCATGCCTAGGCTGTCAGAATCCGAGGTCTGCTTCTCTTGGGACAGCCTCTGGGGAGGACCACAGACAATCCCCTGTCAGAGGGCACACTCAAAGCCTCCCTTTCTTGGTTCAGTCTCCTCTTGACCCCTGTACATGAGGCTTAGCTAAAGAAATATTTGTCAGCAACTGTCATACTGGTATGAGGGAGACGACTATGACTTAGGGTGGTTGTGGCTTCCATTTATTTGGAAGTGAGGAATTCAATATAATAGGCTGAGATTAATGTCCTGGGAGTTTGAATCATGTTTGGTAGGTGATGGGGAGGTGAGAAGGTATTTAAGTGGGACACTAGTGAAGTTGGTTTTGTAAGTCCCTCCCAGCTGCATCACGGGAGATGGACAAGAGGGGGCAAGACTGGAAGCAAAAAGGGCAGGAAGAACGTCATCCTGGGCAATGAGACTTGACTGGAGGGTGAACCAAGCACCAGTGAGGGTGGAAAAAAAGAGATGAGTTGGCATTTTCAAAACAGTCATCAAAGAATTATAGAAATTAAATTAGGTAACACACATAAAGCATTTAGAACAGTGCCGGCCACAGTCACATTTTCTATAATGCTAGCCTTTATTATATCGTGTGAGATCCTTATGTGGGGGTCTTAACCCTCCCTCAGGATTTGGGGCTGAGTCCCATGATCACCCACAGCACCTGGTGAAACATAGGCTTTAGCACCTATTTGCCGGTGGCCTGACGGAATGAAATGACTGCTTCACTTATGTCCCAGTGGACACTCCTTGTCTGACTGACTGATTCCAATTTGGTGTTCATGGCTTGGTTCAAACGTGACCTCTTCCTGTCCTGGCAGGGTAGTCACTCCCTCCTCTGGCTTGTGCTGGACCTTGCACATGGGCATTCATGAATTCAGGAGACGTTTATTGAATGCCTGCGGTCAAAGTCTCTCTTCACCACCAGCCTGCGAGTCCCTTGGGACAGAGCCTGTGCTGAGTTCCCACTGTCTGTCTCAGAGGGACCCTGTGAAGACGGAGGTACCTTGTCCAGGTCCGCCTTGCACAGGAGGACTGGGGATCTGGGCACATCTGCCCCCTCGGTGCCCCCGATGGGCTTGCTGACCTCTCGGATGATCTGTGGAGAGGACACACACTGTGAGCAGGTGGGCAGAGATGCTGTGGAGACAGAAGCAAGAATGAGGGCCAGCAGAGCGGTTGGGGTTACTGGGTGGGAGACAGGTTGACATGGCCTCCTGCCCCAAGTGTAGGGTACATGAGGATCTGAACAGGCTTTCTCCTGAGTCTGTCCCTTGAATTGAAAACATAAGGAGCTGGGAGCCTACAGGCTTGGCTTCTAGACCTGGCGCCTTTACTAATTAGTTGCATGGCCTTGGAAAAACTATGTACCTGCTCTGGGATTTCATTTCCCCATCTATAACACAGGGATGCTACTGGCCCTCTGCTGCCTCCTTGGGGGTGTGAGGACCAGGGAGATGATGGGTATGAAGGGCCATGTGCACCAGCATGCCCCGCACAGGCATGAGGAACTCACTTCGGTGACATGTTGGAACTTTACAACAACCTGCAGAGTAGCCAGGATTATTCTGTCCATTTCAAAGATGTGGAAACTGAGACCCCAAGGCAGTCAGCTGAGGCCGTGCGGCATCCTGATCATGAAGTAGTAACAGACCGTTGCTGTCCATCTGTCAGGTGGCTTTGCCTGGATTATCCCCTTGTATATCCCACAGCAGCCTTGTGGGGTGGGGTACTTTGGTTCCCAAATTACAAATGAGGATGATGAGGCTCTGAGAGGTGAAGCCATGGCTGCCTGCCCTACTGTTTGCGCTAATTGGGGTACCAAGGCAGGCCTCTTTAACTCCAAGTCTAGGGCTTTTTCTTACCCAACCACAGTCCCTTAAGGACAGAGCACTCCCCCCACCCCCACCCCAGCAGGCAGATTGTCTCTCTTCCTTCCCCTCCTGAGACAAAGGCAGTAAAGGGAAACAGTAAACATCCCAGTGTGAGAGCTGGTTATCACAGGAAGGAAGAGAAGATGGGGAGGGAGGGAAGGAGGGGTTTGGTTTCTTTGTTCCAGCAGGAAGATCAGAGAAGGAGAGATTTGCTGTAAGGGCCTGGGGATGAGGGCTTCACCATCACTGCACAGTAGTTGCTGACAGTTACTGAAGACTTATTGCCTGGCAGGCTCTATATCAGGTACTCTCTAGAATGCTTAAAAGAACCATTTTATAGAGGAAGAATCTGAAGCAAAGGGAAGTGAAGTTCTTTGCAGAAGATCACATAGTAAATGCTGCTTAGGTCCAGGACTCAAGCTTAAGGTCTGTATAACACTGAAGTCTTCCCTCGTCATCACTATGCCACCCTGTCATCTTTGGACTAGATTTCCTTAGATTTTCCTTGGAATTGGATTCACTTCCAATTCTGGTCCGAACCACTGGTGGTTGACCTTGGGTGAGTCACAGAAGCTCTTGTGCCTCAGCCTCCTCATCTATGAAATGGGAACAATATTAGTCCCACGGTGAATAGTAAATGAAGTCATGTGTATAAAGCTCTTACCACAGTGTGTGGCGCAAAGTAAGTGCTCAGTACGTGGTAACTCTAGTTGTTGTGTAAGATGCAGGAACTGGGTCATAGGTGGATCTTACAAGTATGCACATTTCACCTAAGATAAAGAATTTCTCCTTTACTTAAAAAAGAAGGATTAGCCTGTCTAATGATAAAATCAGCTGCTTTTGTAGGAGGTCCTAAGCTCTATTCCTGGAGATGTACATTGCAGGTAGGGTAAATGCACAGTAGGTATGTTTGGGGGTTCAAATAGCTAGAAGGAACATAGTTCTCTAGGCTGAGGTCTGTCTCCTGGAGTTAGCCGAGGCCCATTTCCACTTAAAGCTCTAGCCATGTGGAAGGTACTGACCCTCTGAGCCAGGCCTGTTCTTCCAGTGACAGGGGCCCACCCCACTGAGGGCTGGGCCTGCAGAAGAGAGGAAGGAAGGAAGGGAGGAGGGAGGGAGGGTAGAAGGGTGGGTAACGGGCGCAGGCCCCCGGCTACCTTCAGCCACTCCTCAGCCTGCTCCCGGCTCTGCAGTGCCAGCACCAGGACTTCAGTGGCCCCCTGGGAGAAGCGCAGCTCGTGCCTCTTGCGCCGGCTGTCCTTGGGCACATAGGTGACATTGCAGACATCCAGCGCAAGCCTCAGATGCGGCTGCCGGTCCTTGGAGCTTTTGTAACACTAGACAGGAAGAGAAGGGGTTAGAGCCTCCTGGAGTGGAGAGTGGAGGGAGGAGACTGAAACTCAACCTGTCCCAAAGAGACCTCCCCACCCATCCCGACTGCGGGCACTGCATGAAGACAGGGGCTGTGACTCTCCATGACAGAGACGAGAAGCCTGGGAGGGGCATCTTTGGGAAAGCTCCAGATCTCAAGGGCTGCTGAGCGGTCTCCAGGGTCACAACTACTTATTTAGGAAGAGGCAGGTTTTAGCACAATACCAGGAAGACCATTCTAGTCTAAAGAACCAGGGAAGAAACAAGCTATCTTGGGAGGAAGCCAGCTCTCTGCTATTAATGGGCTACAAGGCAAGGATGTGGGAGAGAGTTACAGCAGAGATTGAGGGTTGGGCTTGGGAAGTCAATAGTTTATCAATAATGATTCTCATTTCCCAGTTCTTACTGTGAGGCTAACGTTACCTTGATACCAGAACCTGACAATGACATTACAATAAAGGAAAGTCCTAGGCTAATTTCTTTCATAACTTAGTTCTACAAACTATAAACAAAATATTAGCATATAGAATCCAGGCACATATAAAAAACATATTGCATAAAGATCAAATTTATTCTAAGAGTGTGAGAGTGGGTTATCATTCAAAACCTAACCATGTAATTTATTGTTGTACCAGAAAAAAGGAGAAAACCCACATATTTCAATAGAAGCAGAAAAAAATATTTGATAAAATTCTGTATCCATTTGTAACATAAACTCTTAGCAAACTCTTAGAGGGAAACTTGCTTAATGTGATTATAAGGAATACCTACAAAAAAAAAAAAAACCACCCCACAAACAAACATCAACATTAATGGTAAATTATTGAACTTTGCTTTGAGATCTGGATTGAGACAAATATGCCTACTCTCACCACTTCTATTTATATCATACTAGAGGTCCTTTGTTGTTCTTGTTTAGTCACTAAGTCATGTCTGACTCTTTGCAACCCCATGGACTGTAGCCCGCCAGGTCCTCTGTCCATGGGATTCTCCAAGCAAGAATACTGGAGTAGGTTGCCACTTCCTTCTTCAGGGCATCTTCCTGACCCAGGGTTTGAATGTGCATCTCCTGCATTGGCAGGTGCATTCTTTACCACTGAGCCACCAGAGAATCTCCACTGGAGGTCATAGCCATTGCAGTAAGTCAAGAAAAAGAAGGCATAATGTGTGGAAAGAAGTATGTCATGATTCTTGGCCTGATTCTGACCTGAGATGAGCTTTTTATTGCTCCAAGGTGAGAAAAGGTCATGTTTCAATGGATATATGTTTAGTAAGACTTAACAGGTCAAAATATATCATTTTTTCCCCCAGAAATTATGTCCATCCTTATACTTTGGAAAAGGTATATTTCTTTTATGAAATGATAGTGATGAGACATGACAAATTTTAAAAAAATGTTTCAAGTTATAACAAGTATTGCATGGGCTCAGTTTCAGAAAAGTCAGATGTATGGAAATGAGGATGGAAGTTTATGCATCAAAAGTTAACAGTGCTTAGCTGTTGGTCAATGGGATTAGGTAGGTTTTTAAAATAAATCATTTTTCATTTCTTTTTCCTAGCTTTATAAGTAAATACATTTACTTAGTGAAAAATGATAAACATTGTTTTAAAGTGATAAAAAAAATTCAAGGTTGGGAAAATAAAACTTGGTAAAGTCTTTATCAGGTTTTCATGTTTTGTATTGTTCTGCTTTTTTTTTAAATTCTGCTCTGGTAGGAGAGCTCTGTTCTCAGAACTGTCCTTTGAGCCTGTGTGTACAAAGCAAACCCAGAGGAACAGAGGCAGACATGGTTGCACGCACACAGACACACACGCACACATGCAAGTCCACGTGAGGTCGAGGCTGTCGTCTGTGGCCACTCACCAGGAGCTGGTCCTCCTTGATGACGGTCAACTGCTTGGCCCACTGCCCGAAGCGCTTTTTCCGCAGCAGGAAGGCACATATCCTGCAGTCCCTCACCAGGTGCATGGAGGCCTCCTCTGAGGGCCACTGGTGTGTGGGCTGCGGCCCTTTCCCTTCCTCCTCCTCCTCATCGTACGACTCGTAGGAACTGCTCATGGCGTCAGAGTCATTGTCTGCAGGAGCCATAGGAAAGGACCTGTCCCTGTGCTGTCACCCTGTGTGGGGGAGGTGGACCTTCTCACTCTTGCAGACACCCCTGCTCTGGGGCCCCAGGACTGTGAAGGGGTGGGTGTGAGGTGTGATCTTGGTAACGACTAAGCTCCCACATGGGCCCTGTGTCTTTCAGATTTACCACTTGCTTTGTGATCTCAGTGACTTTACCTCTCAGAGCTTCAATTTCCTCATCAATGAAATGGTCATAATAAATCATAATACCTACCTTACTAGGCTATTTTGAGCAGCAACAAATGCAGAATGTTTAGCTGAATGTCTGGCACTCACTGAGGGCTCAGTAAACATCAGCTATTGTCTTTACCCATCATCTTTGCATCTGTTGTCTCAAGTCATTTTCATGGCCCTCAGCAAGTCCCTGTTTGATAGTGGAGTCTGGAGGCTCAGGGAGAGTAAATCGCTTGCTTAAGGTCATTCACTGACAGTCAGGGCAAGGACTTGGTCTGGGGCTCCTAACTCCGCTCAGCAGTCTTCCTACTAAACCCCAGGGTCACTGAGAACAAGGGCTTTGAGGCCTCTGTGGTGACCCCAGGGAGTTGAGGGGGCCAGTGGGTATGGGCATGCCAAGGTCAGATCAAGGTTTGCTCTCCCTGAGGACAGAACTGGATTGAACGTCCACCCAGTACTTACAAGAATTCTTCAGCTCCCCGTTCATCCTGGTGGCGGGGTAGCTGCTGTCTGCATCCTCATAGTAGCCATCCATAAGCGAGTGGGCTGGGCTGCAGCCATCTGTGGGGTTGGCAGAAAGAGCAGTACTTGGAGAAATGCAGGCAGACTCCAGGTTCCAGGGCTGGCGAAGATCTTGGACACAGTGTCCTCCTCGGGGAAGAGGGAGTGGAGCTTCTAGTCACTGCCTGGCCAGAGTGTGGGGCCTCCTCTCCATATCTCATCTGCCTTAGCGCCACACCTGCCCCCGGTGCTCCTGTTCCCAGGAACAGCCCTACTGGGCCCTGTCACACTCCAGGCCCATGTTCATGGTATTCCCTGTGCCCTCTTAGCAACAGCTAGAAAATTCCTACTCAGCCTCCAGTACCCAGCTCAAAGATCTTTCCTCTGACCTTCGCAGGCAGAGCGTGGTCAGCCTCTCTCCTCTGACCCCAGAGCACTGGTATGTGTGGTGTGTGTCTTGGTCACAGTTCTGCTCACTGGACTGCAGGGAGTGGGGTCCCAGCACCTGGGCCCAGACCCCCTTTCTGCTCTGCCTTTGTTTCGTCTTCTTCCACCTCAGCCCCTCTGCTCACTTCTTAATGCATCCACCCCCTCTTCTCCTTCTAAACCTGCAGAGGAGGAAGTGGACTAGAGGAAATAATAATAACACGTACAATAGTGAATATACACAACACACACAATAGCTGCTAATGCTGAATTTTCGCGCTTTTCCCATTGATGGGAGTCAGTATAGTATAGGAATGGAGGTATCCCAAATTGTATTTTATATCACAGTTACCAAGGGTCTTTTTTTTCTTTTTCCATTATTATAAAATACTGAATATAGTTCCTTGTACTATACATAGGATCTTGCTGGTTATCTGTTTTGTATTTACTAGCTTGATCTATTAAATCCCAAACTCCTAATTTATCCCATTCTTTCCCCTTTGGTAACCATAGGTTTATTTTCTGAGTCTTTATCTGTATCATAAATAAGTTCATTTGTATCATACTTTAGATTCCACATATAAGTAATATCTTCAGGTATTTGTCTTTCTCTGATTTACTTAACTTAGTATGATAATCTCTAGGTCTGTGCATGCTGCTTCAAGTGGCATTATTTCATTCTTTTTTCCTGTGGCTGAGTAATATTCCTTTGTGTGTGTGTGTATGTATATATATATAAAATATCTTTTTTCATTTATCTGTTGATGTACATTTAGGTTGCTTCCATGTCTTGGCTGTTGTAAATAACACTGCTATGAACATCCAGGTTACATGTATCTTTTCTTTTTTCAAAAAATTTATTTATTTTTGGCTGTGCTGGGTTTTTGTTGTTGCCCTAGGGCTCTCTCTTGTTGCAACGGGCAGGCTTCTCATTGCAATGGCATCTCTTTTTGCAGGGCACAGGTTCTAGGGCATATGGGCTCTGTAGCTGTGGTGCACAGGCTTAGTTGCCCTGTGGCGTGTGGCATCTTCCAGGATCAGGGATTGAACTCATGTCCTCTTCATTGGCAGGTGGATTCTTAACCACTAGACCACCAGGGAAGCCCCATGTATCTTTTCGAGTTAGAGTTTTCTCTAGGTGTATGCCCAGGAGTGGGGTTGCTAGATCATATGGTAACTCTTATTTTTAGTTTTTTGAGGCACCTCCATATTTTTCCCTTAATGGCTGCACCAACTTACATTTATTTGGGGTCTTTTAAAAAAATGCAGATCCCTATGGCTGATTCATATTGACATATGGCAGAAATCAACATAATATTGTAAAACAGTTATCCTCCAATTAAAAATAAATAAAAAGGAAAAAAAAATTTTAGATCCCTGAACTATATCTCCAGAGATTCTGATTCACTGGTGTGGCCTGAACTAAGGAATCTGCACTATGGAAAAAACCTATTTAACTGCATAGTTCTAAACATATGTAAAAATAGAAAATGTATGGAATTCCAAGGAATCAGACTTTTTTTTTTAACAGTTAAGATTATTTTGATACGGATGGTCTCTGGAGCATTCTTTGAAGCTCATTGGGTTAAGGGCGTGTGCTTTGGGGTTAATCAGATCTGAGTTCAAATCTATCTCCATTATTTACTGAGTGACCTTGGAAAGAAAACACAGTTTCTCTGCATTTCAGATTCTTTGCCAATAAAATTGACATGTACAGTTCCTACCTTGGATTAGTAATATAATGCATATGAACTCTGAGTATAAAGCCTGGCACATAAAACATCTTAGACAAATGTTAGACATCATTATAAGTATTATCTCTTGATTTCTGCAATGCAGGGAGGGAGGTATCAGACCCACTGCACAGATGAAGAAACTGAGGCCACACACTTTTCTAGTGATAGAGCCTGGATCAGAACTGAAGTTGCCAGCTCAGAGGACAGGTGCCCATCCCCTCCTCCAGGAATTCTTCCGTTTTTCAGACCAACTTGCTGTCAGCCCTGCTGACCATCTGTTTTCCTGAGGACGGCAGCACTCAAATTCCCAGTGACTGGGGTGCCCAGTTATATCTCTCAAATGAGGCTCACAGCCTGCTTTTCTCCACAGGCATCCTGAGGTCTCAGATGCTAGAGACATCCCTGTGAGGTGGACTGGGGTATTCAGGCCAGAAGTGAGGGTGGAAGAGGAGGAGGTGCAAGGGGGAAGAGGGAGGGAGCACCGAAAGCACTCGGACACCTGGCAGGCTGGACACTGTGTGCGAGAGGAAGGATACTTCCTGTCGGGCTTGGCGCCCTCTTCCTGGACAAGGTCCCTGGCCTTTCCTGAGGCACTCCCTTCCCTCCCACCCCAGGATCCCTGCTGCTCCAGGAGGCAGCTTCTCTGCTCAATCTGAGCTCTCTGGGGAGGGGAAAGAGCCTCACCCAGCTGAGGGCTTGTCCTGGGATTCAGGGTCTAGCAGCACTTCATCCCCTCCTTTTCTGTCCTCAAGTGGATCAAGTAAAGTCATCTGCTTCATATCAACAGCTGCTGGCAGTGACATAGGTCCCAAGTCTGAAGAGGGCCATGGATCACCTGGTCCATGTCCACCCAAACAACCCAAATGTCCATCAACTGACAGATGGATAAACGAAATATGGTATATTCATACAACAGAGTATTATTTGTCTATAAAAAGGAAGTACTGATACATGCAATGGCATGAAGGAACCTCAAGAACACTTGGCTGAATGAAATTACCCAGGCATAAAGGCCACATACTGTATGATTCTGTTTAAATGAAATGTTCAGATAAGGCAGATTATAGAGACAAAGCAGACTGGTTGAGAGGGGAACAGGAAGTGACTGCTTACTGGGTATGGGGTTTCCTTCTGGACTGATGAAGATGTTTGGGAACCTGATAGTGGTGATGGCTACGCAACACTGTGAATGCACAAAACGCCAGTGATTGGACATTTGCAAACGGTTGGAGTGGTCAGTTCTATGTTATGTGTATTTTACTACAACATGATGAAAAGCACAATCAGTACAAAAGAGTATGAATGGGAAAATATGTTCTGCTCATTCATTTCCTATAGGAAAATACTGTCAAGAGTTTCTTGCATATCCTAGAAAAACTGTTAAATGCATGTGTGAGTACCCTATTTAAAAGTGAATGGGATCATGTTATATGCAGTATATGCAGCATCCTGGGATTCATTTCTGATCAGCACAGACCTGTCTCATGTATTTTTTGATGGTTGAAGAATATTCCTCTGTGCTGCGGATTGATAGGATATCGGGACACAGATATCTTACGCAGGTTCAACTACTACACACGGTGCATCACCCAAAAACCACAGTAGAGTTTCTTGTATGTAATGTTAAGTCCCTATACCCAAGCCATAGCACTCCGCCCTAGTGAACTTGATATGTGTGTATCTAGCCCCTCTTTCTTATTTCAAGGGTAGAGGAACAGAAGCCCAGAGAGGGGAAGGGGGTTGTTCAGGGTCACAAAGAACTGGGTCTGGAACCCCAGCCCCTGACCCCCAGGCCATGCCTAATGGCCCGCCCACCCAGACTGTCACCGCAGAGGCCAGGGTCTCCCACGCTTCTCCCCAGTAGGTGAGCGTGGCTGAGTGGTGCTAGGCTTGGAGCTCCAGCCCCAGCAGGACACACAGGAGCTTCAGGACGGGAGCCTTTTCCCCCTCACCCGCAACCTTCAGGGACCAGAACTTACTGTGGGAGCTGATGTATTCAGGGGACTTGCCAGGTCCCAGGGGAAGGGCCTCCTCATAGTAGTCCTCAGGCGGAGGCCTGTTGGGGAGCGGTGGAGGCAGGTCAGCTGTCTGAAAGAGGACAAAGGAGGTGTGTGAAACCCAGAAGACCAGGAGAGCAAGGGGAGCAGGCAGAGTGACAGGGAGGAGCCTG
The DNA here is from genome assembly GCA_007570785.1 of Antilocapra americana. NCBI lineage: Eukaryota > Metazoa > Chordata > Mammalia > Artiodactyla > Antilocapridae > Antilocapra > Antilocapra americana. The sequence goes on from ML661893.1 coordinate 3,479,363, forward strand.
GGGGAGAGGGGGACAGGAGCTCCTCGAAGGCAAGATGCAGTCTCTGAATATGAAAGGACATGATGAGTGGTCAACAACCCTTTACCATGATACCATTACCATGGTGATGATAGTGAATGATGCAGATAAATATCAACAGATAATGTTTGATGTGATTTGGGCCCCCTGCCCTAATTCCATGGCCCCAAAGACTGGGAACTTCATTTTTGGTCTGTGATCCAGACCTTCACTTTTGTAGGTGGAAACTCAGACTCAGGGACGGGAAGTGATCTGCCACACAGCAGAAGGGAGAAAGGCAGAGGCCACCCATCTTGTGATCCAGAGCACTCCCCATCACTCCTCCTGTGCTCCTGAAATGAGAAGTTGGGGTGGGCAGGTCCTTTGGGGCTGAAGACACAGGTCAGTTTACCACATTATCCCTGCTTGGCACTGGCACAGTGAGCATGTCATCACGAGTCACTGAAATGTTCTCACAGTGCTGTTTCTGCCCTTAACCACCACACTGAGGAGAGAGTAGATCTCTCATGGTCAGGAGGATCCCCAGCATTAGAGGCGAGAGTTTCCCTACCTCATGAGGGCCAGAGAGTGTAAGAACTCACACGTCTCAGAGATGGACTCTTGGCTGGCTCAGGACTGGCCCCTTTGCAGGACTCTGCCTCGTCCTCTGGCATGTCTTGAAGGCTGCTCAGGTCACAGTCTACAGGGAGTCAGGCCATTAGGACGTGAGTGGAGGACCAGCACGGCGGAGTGAGAAGAGGACTAGATTTGAGGTCAGAAAGCCCCACCACCTCCTCCATTAGTAATCCAGGGCAAGGAACTTCATCCCTCTTATGCATAAAGTGGTCACAATCATCCCAGTGTTATCAGGGAATCGAATGGGATAATGCAATTTGGTACAGTGCTTTGGATGTTTTCAAGGGTTATTTAATGAAGGCACGGTGTTTTCCCAAAGTCTGTCAGTCCATGAATCCTCTCATCTGACCCACAGCTTTCTCCCTGTGTTGTACCTCGGGATAGATCAGGGATCGCACACACCCTGCATGCAGCCCGGCTTGGCTGCTCCCATACTCTAGGTCCCTCTGCTAGTCCCTCACAGCTCCACTTTCTGCTGAGCTGCCGGACCACTCAACTCAGAGACCAGCAGCTACTAAGACGGATGTTAGCAGCCGACGAGACAATGCCCTGTTGCCAGCCTTCTTCGGCCTGTGTGTTCATCCCTATCTTTCCTCAAATCTCAGGGATGATCTCCTGTAACTATGGATTTAGACCTGGCAGGGCCCAGAGAGGCAAAGGGACTTTTCTGAGGTGACTCAATTTTGTAAAGATGACCCATATACAGGGGACCCTTCTAGAGACTGAGGTGGTAGACATGCATGTGGGGGAAGGAAAGATTCCAGCTGAGGAGAGAGTAGCTTACCAAATTCTTCAAAGAGGGACTCCACGAAGCTTGGCCCAGAGTGGAGGTCCGCTGTGTTCACATACAGGTAGGAGACTTCTTTGGCTGTGAGGAAGGAGGAGAGCAGGCCAGCATTGAGGAGGGGGGCGCCCAGGACTGCTGCCGCTGAGGAAGGCTAGTCCCCCCCACCCACTCAGACTTGTGTCCTGCACAGGACACAGCATTCAGGTTGCAAAGCATATGCATATCCTAGGTTATCTCCAAAGCTTTCAAACTTTGTTTCCTTTTTTCCATTGTTACTGAGGATCTTCTTCTCTAAGTGAAAGGATGCCCAGAGCCCAGTATAGAGGACAAAGTAGACGTGCTGCTTTGGGACAGCTGGGGGCCAATGGCAAACTGCTGCCACTTTCATTGTTCTGCAGTCCTGTGAGAGTGGCCGAGACATTATCCCTGGGAAGTGAGGCTCAGTTTCACCCAATGGTGACTCCTCCCATGTCACTCAGACCCCTCCAACCCCGTGGGACAGGATGCAGCCCCTTTAGAGTTTACTGAGCTCTTGATTTACACATACCATCTCGTGGGCTCACTTGAGGTTGGGGAAAGGCTGGAGCGGAGGAGGAAGCTTTGCTGCTGAGCACACAGTGAGGCAGAGAGGTTGTGGGAAGTAGAGGGAGGGTCTGAGTGGAGATGGAGGGGTAGGTATACTATCCATAAAGCCAAGGGTGAGTGTGTGAGCGTGCATCTGAGTGCAGGAGAGTGTGAGGTGTATGTGATAATGTCTGTCAGTGTGCCTGAGTGTTGTGCATATATGCTATGTGTATGTGATAAGTGAGTGTGTTGTGTGTGATATAGCATGTGGGGTACATTATGTGTGATGTGTGTTTGTTACTGTGTGAGGTCTATGTGAGAACATGTTGTGTGTGTGTGAGTGTGGTAGTGGTTTGTACATGAGTGTGTGTGGCATGTGTGTTGTGTGAGTTTGTAGAAGGCTAGGGGTGGAGGGGGACAAGGAGCACTGCCAGGGCTGTGGTGGACAAAGCTTGGAGTGGAGGGGACACTGGTTAGACCATGGAGAGAGCTGAATTGCCACGCCGTGAGGTTTGCTTTCTCCTCCCAGCAGGCCCTCAGGATTACTGAGGGTTCTTGAGAAGCTCTGGGCTGGCCCTCAGGAGTTACTGAGGGTTCTTGAGAAGCTCTGGGCTGCGTGCTGACGGCTGACCTGGGAGGGGCTGCAGGCTCTGCAGGATGGAGGCCACGGCCATCTTCTTCTCCAGAGTGGTGTCGCTGAGGTACTCATGGTCCAGGAGGCTGAGCAGCCCTGTGAGCTCGGGGAGGAGCTGCTCCAGAACTGAGGAGGAAGCCCGTGGAGCACAGTCACGGCTATGTCCAGGGTCTGGGCCCCACCCCAACCCTGCAGGACCCAGGGAAGCAGGGGCCAGAGGACAGGGCCCAGGGCAACACGGAGACCTCAGAGGCCCTCGCACAGCTGTCCCAGCGCTGGACACCAGCCTCCCTTGGGAGAGCCCTGCTCAGTTAACTGTGACGTTTTTCCGGCCTCCCTGCTCCCCGCTCCTCCTCTTCAGACCTCATCTGGCTTGGCCCGAGGCCTGAACCTCCCAGGTAGGCTGAGCAGAGGCACTGAGCCCTCTCTTTGTCCCAGCCTGCCCCCTGCTCTGTAGGCCCAGGGTTCTTCCTCACTGAGCTCGAGGGTCAGCACAGGACCCAGGCAGGAGCTCTGGCTGTCCAGGACAAGACAGGAAGGAAGCGTTCCTGTCCCATCAGTCTATACACTTCAATCTCTGGAACCTTCTGTTTCCGGTGACTTGACAGGAGCCAAACTAAACATTAACCCTTCCCACCCCTGGCCAAAATTGCTGTTCTTTTCCCCATACTACACCAGTGTTTCTCAGACTTGAGTATATGTAGGAATTACCAGGGGATTCTGTCAAAATGCAGATTCTGACTCATGAGGTCTGGTGTGGGGCCTGAGATTCTGCATTGCTGACAAGCTCCCAGCTAAAACTGATGCTGCTGGTCTGAGACCACATGGAGATGCAAAAGCCTAGAGCACAGAGTCCTTTAAAAAGACTGAGGCATACCAAGACCATGATGTCATCAATGTCTCTGTGTCCCAAAGCAGTATCTTGGGACTTGGTTTGCCGTAGAACCAAAGGCTGACTTCTCTACAGTAGTAGTAGTGTCCCTCTTTGCAGCTTGCCAATCGCTTGTGCATAATAATATGAGCTCACGTGTACTGAACAGTTATTTCCAGCTGTGCTAATCCCTTTCATATATATTGTCTTATTTAAATCTCATACCATGTATTTTATTATCTCCATTACATGGAGGATGCAGCTAAGGCTCAGAGAAGTTAAACAACTTCTCCAGGGCCATACAGCCAGCAGAGCCTCAAAAGAATCTGGTTTCCTCACTTTGTACTTTATACTGTAGCACTTACATTGCTCTGAAGAGGTTCAATACCTCTTCTCTGAAGTATTTTATAGGGCCCTACCAAGTTGAGATTGGTCTGATGATCAAGCCCATTTTTTAGATGAAGAAACTAAGGTTCAGAGAAGATAAGTAACTTGCTTAAAGTTATATGGACAAGCAGAAGAGTCAAGATTTAAGCCCTGGTCTCTTGACTCCCAAATCCACGTGCTTCTCCCCACTAGGACCTCCTGAGAAAGTGGTGAGACTGACTTGCAGCTACAGGTTTGGATGTGTAAGAGAGGCTGTAACATGGAGCATAAGAGAATCAGTCCTGGAGCCAGATTTCCTGGGTTCATGTTCAGGCTCTGTTATTCATCAGCCATGGGACCTTTGGCAAGTTGCTTAACCTATATGACTCAATTTCCCTCTGTGTAAAGGGGCAATAACAGCATTTGCCTCACAGTGTCCTGTATGAAAAGTGTCTTGCCCTCAACGTAGTAAATCCCACCTCAAGTCAGTTATGAATACTGTCACTATAGTATCTGCCATGATGATCTGTGCTGTGAGATCTGCATGTCTGTCTCCCTCAGGAAGGGGGAGAGGCTGTAGGCTCTGGGAGGTGTGAACTGTGAATCTCAGCTTCCTTAGCATCTAGTCTACCTGCTCAGAGTGGGTGCTGTATATATGTTAGATGAGAGGGAATGGAGAGATGACCACATGAGGACTTTTTAAAAAAACAGAAATTTTATGTACAGAGAGTAGCACTCATTGGAAAAATGTGATATGTAATCTTTCTGTGCCATTCCAAAATCACCCCAAATTTGTTGGAAATGAGCTTGAGGCTGTTACTGACAGCCCCTACCTCATGGGCTCTCTCTACTGCTGGGCCCTAAGTAGGGGCTTTCCATGCCGTATTTCATCTCCTCCCTGCAGCACACCTGTGGGTAGGTCCTCCAGGATACCTATTTTCTAGAAGCTGACTCTCAAGCTGAGAGAACCTGTGGGATGATAGCACAGCTCGCAAGAGGAGGAAGCCAGGCTGATCCCAAGTTTGCGTGATTCCTGGAGCTGTGGTGTGGTACACCTCCTGGCCTCACTCCAGAGCTCAGGTGAAAGGAGCTGGCACCACCTGAGGTGCCACTGGGCAAGGGTTCTGGAGGGGAAGGGCTCTCTCTTTGAAGCAGAAAATTGTTTAATGTCATTTTAGCCAGATTTTAGCTTCCCTGGTGGCTCAGATGGTAAAGGCAGGAGACCCGGGTTTGATCCCTAGGTCTGGAAGATCCCCTGAAGAAGGAAATGGCATCCCGCTCCAGTGTTCTTGCCTGGAAAATCCCATGGTTGGAGGAGCCTGATAGGTTACAGTCCATGGGGTAACAAAGAGTTGGACATAACTGTAGATGGGGAAACAGTGGCTGACTTTATTTTTTGGGGCTCCAAAAGCACTGCAGATGATAACTGCAGCCATAAAATTAAAAGATGCTTACTCCTTGGAAGGAAAGTAATGACCAACCTAGACAGCATATTAAAAAGCAGAGACATTACTTTGCCAACGAAGGTCCGTCTAGTCAAGGCTATGGTTTTTCCAGTAGTCATGTATGGATGTGAGAGTTGGACTATAAAGAAAACTGAGCACCAAAGAATTGATCCTTTTGAACTGTGGTGTTGGAGAAGACTCTTGAGAGTCCCTTGGACTGCAAGGAGATCCAACCAGTCTATCCTAAAGGAGATCAGTCCTGGGTGTTCATTGGAAGGACTGATGCTGGACCTGAAACTCCAATACTTTGGCCACCTGAGGTGAAGAGTTGACTCATTTGAAAAGACCCTGATTCTGGGAAAGACTGAAGGCAGGAGGAAAAGGGGATGACAGAGGAAGAGATGGCTGGATGGCATCACTGACTCAATGGACATGGGTTTGGGTAAACTCTGGGAGTTGGTGATGGACAGGGAGGCCTGGTGTGTTGCAGTCCATGGGGTTGCAAAGAGTCGGAGATGACTGAGCAACTGAACTGAACTGAAGCGACTTGACTTTTTGTTTTTTTGGCCAAGTTTTATCTGTTTTTGAGGAAATCTTTTCAAATGGAAACACGAACCTCTTGGCACCAGCAGACACAGCAAGAGTCAGTTAGCTCAACTCTAAAATGTTTCCTGATTTACTCTAATTATGTGCCAGTCTGGACACTTGGGGGAATTAGAAAATGAGTAAGATACTTTCCTGGGGCATCACCCTCTCTCTTTCCCACCGTATTTCTCCTCCATCCCTGTCATACACAGACAGACACACAACCACACATATTAGTAATTAGCTAGTCATCAGGGAGGCTGTGGAAATGGCTATAAGGACGGCACCATAGGGTAACCATGGGAACTTCCTTGTGGCCTGCAGCTGTGGTTCATGTTTGAAAATCCATGACGCTGCTCTGCTATCATGCAGGGGTGTCAAGGCTTCAGGGTGCAGTGGCTGTTTTCTCTCTCCACCAGTGGTTGTGAAATGTTCTGGCCTCAGGATTACTTTACAATTTTAACAATTATTGAAGGACCCCCAAAAAGCTTTTGGTGTGAGTTGTATCTACCAGTATTGACTTTGTGTGCATGCGTGCTCTGTTGTCTCTGGCTCTTTGCAACCCTATGGAATTTTCCAAACAAGAATACTGGAGTGGGTTGCCATTTCCTCCTCCAGGGAATCTTCCTGACCCAAGGATTGAACCCAAGTCTCCTGCATTGCAGGTGGATTCTTTACCACTGAGCTACTGGGGAAACCAGTATGAGTTCAACATCACTTAAAATTGAGAATTAGATCTCAATTAGGGTTAGATCTGATAGAGTGCCTAAAGAACTATGGATGGAGGTTTGTGACTCTGCACAGGAGGCAGTGATCAAGACCATTCCCAAGAAAAGAAATGCAGAAAGGCAAAAATGGATGTCTGAGGAGGCCTTACAAATAGCTGAGGAAAGGAGAGAAGTGAAAGGCAAAGGAGAAAAGGAAAGAAATAGCTATTTGAATGCAGAGTTCCAGAGAATAACATGGAGAGATAAAAGCCTTCCTCAGTGCTCAACGCAAAGAAAGAGGAAAACAATAGAATGGGAAAGACTAGAGATCTCTTCAAGAAAATTAGTGATATCAAGGGAACATTTCATGAAAAATGGGCACAATAAAAGACAGAAATGGTATGGACCTAACAGAAGCAGAAGATATTAAGAAAAGGTGGCAAGAATATACAGAACTATACAAAAAAGATCTTCATGATCTAGGTAACCATGATGGTGTGATCACACACTTTGAGCCAGACATCCTGGAATGCAAAGTGAAGTGGGCCTTAGGAAGCATCATTACGAACAAAGCTAGTGGAGGTGATGGAATTCCAGGTGAGCTATTTCAAACCCTAAGAGATGATGCTGTTAAAGTGCTGCACTCAACATGCCAGCACATATGGGAAACTCAGCCGTGGCCACAGGACTGGAAAAGGTCAGTTTTCTTTCCAATCCCAAAGAAAGGCAATGCCAGAGAATGTTCAGACTACCACACAATTGCACTCATCTCACAGGCTAGCAAAATAATGCTCAAAGTTCTCCATGCCAAGTTTCAATAGTATGTGAACCGTGAACTTCCACATGTTCAAGCTGGTTTTAGAAAAGGCAGAGGAACCAGAGATCAAATTGCCAACATCCATTGGATCATTGAAAAAGCAAGAGAGTTCCAGAAAAACATCTACCTCTGCTAAAGCCTTTGACTGTATGGATCATAATAAACTATGGAAAATTTTTAAAGAGTTTGGAATACCAGACCACCTTACCTGCCTCCTGAGAAATCCGTATGCAAGCCAAGAAGCAACAGTTAGAATTGGACATAGTTCTAACAGACTGGTTTCAAACTGGGAAGGGAGTACATCAAGGCTGTATATTGTCACCGTGCTTATTTAACTTATATGCAGAGTACATCATGTGAAATGCCGAGCTGGAAGAAGCACAAGCTGAAATCAAGATTGCCAGGAGAAATATCAATAATGTCAGATATGCAGATGACACCACCCTTATGGCAGAAAGTGAAGAAATAAAGAGCCTCTTGATGAAAGTGAAAGAGGAGAGTGAAAAAGTAGGCTTAAAACTCAACATTCAGAAAACTAAGATCATGGCATCCAGTTCTATCACTTCATGGCAAATAGACGGGGAAACAATGGAAACAGTGAGAGACTTTATTTTCTTGGGCTCCAAAATCACCGCAGATGGTGACTGCAGCCATGAAATTAAAAGACGCTTGCTTCTTGGAAGAAAGACTATGACTAACCAAGACAGCATATTAAAAAGCAGAGACATTATTACTTTGTCAACAAAGGTCCGTCTAGTCAAAGCTATGGTTTTTCCAGTAGTCATGTATGGATGTGAGAGTTGGACTATAAAGCTGAGTGCTGAAGAATTGATGCTTTTGAACTGTGGTGTTGGAGAAGACTCTTGAGAGCCCCTTGGACTGCAGGGAGATCCAGCCAGTCCATCCTAAAGGAAATCAGTCCTGAATATTCATCGGAAGGACTGATGCTGAACCTGAAACTCCAATACTGCGGCCACCTGATGTGAAGAATTGACTCATTTGAAAAGACCCTGATGCTGGGAAAGATTGAAGGCAGGAAGAGGAGGAGATGACAGAGGATAAGATAGTTGGATGGCATCACCGACTTGATGGATTTGAGTTTGAGCAAGCTTCAGGAGTTGGTGATGGAGAGGGAAGCCTGGTGTGCTGCAAGTCCCTGGGGTTGCAAAGAGTCTGACAGGACTGAGCAACTGAACTGAACTGAAGATTGAGAAAAGCTTAAAACACAAAAATACACAGTCACACATCTGCTTAACCTTCAGAGCTACCACACTGTCACAAATCATATAGCCTTTGGAAAACTCTACTGTGTACCCGTAAGAGAATGAGAGTGAAGAGGGCATGTAAGAGCTCAGTACTATGTAAAAGTAGTTGTGACCTTGGGCCCCCCTACCCCCAAGCATTCCTGTCCCCAGCCACATCTTTCTGAGAACTGCTGTCCTTCAATAAATGATCTCAGATTGCTAAGCTTTTGTTTACTTAAATCAGCCTGTCTGTCCGTCTCTCCCTCCTTCCTCCCCTTCCTATCTCCCTCTCTTGTCTGTGAGGTTTTGTCTCACAAATTTCCTCTTGCTGCTATCAGCAAGTGCCTCTTGTGGCAGCATTCCGGCTTCTAAAAGCTCTCCTGCTTCTAAAGTGAGGACAGGTAGTTTCTGAGTGAGTTTTGTGCATTTAAAGACACAAGTTTAAGTACCCAAACATTATAACACCCTTTTTTGCTTTTGTTTTTCCTAGTACTTGATAGGATTTCTAACATGGGCCCTTAACTTCTAAGTGTTTTTCTTTTAACTGAGCTGTAATCACAAAAGTCCAAATAGAGCAAAGGAGGGAGCTGAGTGAATCTGGGAGAAGCACAGAGGGAGTGAGGAGCTGCTTTCATCCTGGTGGCATTGGTTTCTGGAGCCTCTAAGGAGGTGGTGGGCAGCAGACGGTGGAGGGAGCATGAGCCCTGGGAGAAAGCTCAGCCTGTAGCTTTCGTGGGCAAGAACCCTTCCTTGAGCTGAGCAGTTACCATTATGCTCGGCAATTAAGACACATCATCTCATTTAATCCTCGCAACCACACAGATGTCTCTGTGTTCTGTGAGGGAGGAAACAGGCTTAGAGAATTGAGGTCACCCAGCCAGTAAGCTGTAAGGTCAGGCTCTCTGACTTCAAAGCTTGCATCCTTGTGACTCCTGAATCCTCCATCAGAGAACTTGGGCTCAGAGAACAAGAGGCCAGGTAGGGGCAGGGAGGAGGCAGATGGCCTCTCAAAGCCTGTTTGCTGAGCTGGGTCACTGGGGGTCTTGATCTGCAAGTCCTCTCACTGGATGAGTAGGAGATCCTTATTGTGGGACTGAGATTCTGTTCAGTGGGCCTTTCTCCACTGAGCCCATTGAACTTTAGAGCCCTAACTATGTAGATTTCAGAGAAGAAAAACAAGTGACTCAAGCTCATACCTGACTTACCAGCAGAATGTCATCCCAGGGGAGAAGCTTATATATCGTGGTTATAAGAAAGCTTTTGGCCAGTGCTCTGTTCTTTAAACATGATGTGGAACTCTACCCGCAAAGCTAACTTTCAGGTGTGGTGAATACAGATGAGCCTTTGGAGAGTACCTTCATCTTTAATGCCTTAGAATTCAAACCACAAAGATTTAAACTATCAAAGAATTTAATTTGGAGAGAAATCATATACATATAATGATATAATGCTTATGACAAGTGGTCATACCCTCTCCCAGGGGTTTGCTTGACCTCCTACCTGAGAGTCTGATTCAGTAGGCTCTACACTAGGACCCAGGAATCTGCATTTTTGACGAGTACTCCAGGTGATTCCAAGGTTCAACCTCTGAAAAGTATGCCATCAGAAAACCTACTAGAGGGCATGTGTGTGAACATAAAGACTGTGGGAAGACATCCCTCATTCCTTAAAAAAATTGTCATTAGACATCCCTTTCTGAAACAATTGAGTGAAGGTGGGAATAAGAGCCCTTGCAGACGACTGTAACTAGCTGGAACGTGAAGTCTTGCTTAGAAGAGCACAGTGATTAGAGCTTTGGGGTAAGACCTCTGAGCTGGACTTTTTATGCTGCCACTTCCAAGTTGTACAAAGATGGGCACGTTAAGAGACCTCTGAGCCGTGGTTTTCTCATCAGTAAAGTGAGAATACTAGGATTCCAGCCTCCTAGGCTGGGATAACTAGGTTAAGATGCTTGCAGAGCACTTTGGTGCTGGGCCTGAAGCCATCAACAGGGCCGTATTATTGTTGTTGTTGCTGCTTCCTAATATTTCCCAGAATTGTGCACACTCCAGAGTATTGCCCAGATAGTATTTAGTGACAGATCTGCTATAGTTGTGGTAACAGACTTTGTGAGGACATGTCTTAGTCTGTGCCTTAATCACAGTAGATGCCAAACAAGCATCCATTCATTGACTATTCTGATGACCTAGTCCAACACTCTGATTTTAAAGATGTGGAACATAAGGGTTCAAGAGTTTATCTGACTTAGCTACAGTCACACAACTAATTGAAAATAAGCATATCTATTGTTAAATATGGAGAAAGAAATGGCAACCCACTCCAGTATTCTTGCCTAGAGAATCCCAGGGACGGAGGAGGCTGCTGGGCTGCCGTCTGTGGGGTAGCACAGAGTCAGAGCGACTGAAGCGACCTAGCAGCAGCAGTGTTAAATTTACACTAGGTTTGATGCTTAGATAAGTCATATAAGAGTGGCTGAGAGCTCAGGGTATACATGATCTGGGCCCCCACCCAGCTCTGCCATTTTCTGCTTGGGGAAACATCTTAACTTCCCTTAGCATTCAGTTCTTCATCTGTAAACAGTGGGGGTAAAACAGTAGTTGCTGCGCATGGTCACTGTAGAGATGAAATAAAAAGATACATATCGTGCTCAGTCAACTCAGTGGCATTCTCTTCATTCGTGTAACCCCCCATAAGATTCAGGTGTGCTAGGCACAAGGAAAGGGAGTTCCCAGGGCAGGAGGACACTGTGGGATTCTGCAAGCCCCCTCCTCCCCACATGGACTGTTCACGGCCCTGGGCCTGACACCGAGCATGGGTGGTTATGGCGACTGGAGGCAGCAGAGCCCCTTTCCTCAGAGTGCTCCCCTCCAGGACTCCCTCCATGCCATGTGGAGGGACAACATCTTTCAGCTGGAGGGGCAGTAATACAACTCAGAATCCTGTCCCTGCCATCCCAGGAAAAATCTCCACCGGTTCCTGCCCCACCCACCTCCCACCTTTGCTCCTGGTCCAGGTCATCTCTGCGGACTGTGGGCAGACGGGACATCAGGACAGGGTTGCCTCTTATGACTAGATTTTATTTAGAACCATGAATACATTTCATTGATCTTGTTTGGTTTAGTTGAGCCTTAGGGAGGTTCAGTGAATTCCAATTGGGAAAAACCAGGGAGAAATGGTCTAATCATTATGAATCTTCAGTTTTTTCTTTTTTAAACCAGGTAGGACAGAGGGGCATAGAAATCAGAGAAAGTTGATAACTGTTCTCAGGGATGCGAAAAAGTTTGTCAAATAAAATTAGAAGCCTGTTTAAAAATTTATCTAAGATTATACCACTCTTTGCTTATTGTTCCTGGTGAATACCCAAACTAAGACTAAGATCAGTTTTCTCTCCGCTCCTCCACCCTCCCCACCTAAGTGAAAACAGCGTGAGGTGGTAGGGAGCAGAAATTTAAGCCACAAGCAAAAAGCACTGCCACTTGTTCCCAGGACTGCATCCCTGGTGCAGCTTAAGTGAAACCTTGAAGCAAAAGGCCTTCATTACAACCAGTATGGGCTCCCAGTGCAAAGAAGGTCAGATTTATTTAGAGATCTGAAAGGTAAAAGGTCTAATTTCCATGACAAAAAGCAAGTAAATAATACATCTTCAGCAAGCCACAGGAATAAGAAACCCTGTTTGGGTTCCTACCTAGTCACCTGGTGGGCTCTTTGACTTGTGATCTCATTCCTGGGCACCTTTTAGTCTCTAAAATTTACAAAAATGCTTGGAAACAGCTTGCAAGTTATAATTTCATTAAATGCAAAGCAGTAGGAGGAAACCAATTTCTCTTTTCCCCACTTCACTACTTGACAAGCCTCTTGAGGACAAAAATAACTCATCCTTCTTTGTTCTCAAAGTCAGAGAAAATGCAAACAGTATGGTTGAAAAATGAAAAATAGGAAGAGTTGTCAGAATGTGGTTTTATGAAGGGTATGCAGTTTTTCTTTTGGTTTACTCAAATTTCCTCTCTCATTTCCCAACTGCAAAACCCAGTTTCCATCTCACAAAGGTTCCTTACCTGGAGAAAGAACTAGTACATTCCTTTAAAACCTTTTGATCATGATTTTAGAGATGACATTTAGTATATTGTTTTAACACCCTAGCATATCAATGAGGTATGACCCATTATAGCAGTGGGGAGTTAACTCACCTTAGAAAGGAAAGCAGTATACTTAGCAGAGGTCTCAACAGTTGGGTAGGAGGAAGGAAGGGAAGAGGAGAGTTTTCTTTGGCCTTCCAACCCTGCATGCCCTTCCAGACAGACCTTTCTCCAGGCTGCTTTCTGCTCTGTTCCTCAGCCTCTTAACGCCAGGTCCTTGCATATGTGGTTCCCTCTTCCTGTCCGAATTCCCTTCTGTTAACCAGTAATGGCCACCTTCAGGCTGCTACTCACTCATGACTTTCTCACAGACCGTCACTGTCCTCTTGACCACATACACTCCCTCTATTTTATGGTGTCATAGCATCACTCTCCCTGTGGTACTTCTTGTGGTGAAATGTTACACTTTTCACTGGCCTTCTAGATGGATCCCTGGATGAAAAACTTGAGGATGCAGAACCCATGGGACTGACTGTGAGGGAATTGAGTATCTGAGGATTTTGGTGAAGGTCCTGGAACCAATTCCCTGCAGATCCCAGAGGATGGCTGTATTTAAATCCATATATCTCTGATTAGCATCTGTTTCCCCAACTTGAGCCTTAACTCCTTGAGGGTAGGAACAGTGCCAGCTTTTGCTAGTGCCTGACACAGATATGTGGTTAAGTATTTGTGGAATGAGTAAATTCTTGAAGCAAAGTTTTCTTAAGAGTTGATAAAGTCCAACAGCTAGTTAGACAAAAGCTATGACAAACCTAGACAGTAAATTAAAAAGCAGAGATATTACTTTGCCAACAAAGGTCTGTCTAGTCAAAGCTATGGTTTTTGCAGTAGTCATGTATGGGTGTGAGAGTTGGACCATAAGAAAGGCTGAGTGCCGAAGAAATGATGCTTCTGAACTGTGGTGTTGGAGAAGACTCTTGAGAGTCCCTTGGACTGCAAGGGGATCAAACCAGTCAATCCTAAAGGAGATCAGTCCTGGGTGTTCATTGGAAGGACTGATGCTGAAAGTCTAATACTTTGGTCACCTGATGCAAAGAGCTGACTCATTGGAAAAGACCCTGATTCTGGGAATGATTGAAGGTGGGAGGAGAAGGGGATGACAGAGGATGAGATGGTTGGATGGCATCACTGGCTTGATGGACATGAGTTTGAGCAAGCTCCAGGAGATGGTGAAAGACAGGGAAGCCTGGTGTGCCGCAATCCATGGGGTTGTAAAGAGTTGGACACAGCTGAGCAACTGAATAACAACGACAGCTAGTTAATGCCTAGTTAACCATGTTTGTTTTCATAGTGACTCAGGATAGTAAACAAGATGCTTGAAAGAAAAAAAACAAAAAAACCCCAAAACAGGTAGCAAAAAGCCCGAGGGAACAAAAGGGAGCAGAAGCCCAATATCTCAAGTGGCTAAGCTCCCCAAACCCTGTTTGTTTGAACTTGTATCCTTCATGTGAATATGGTTTCCAGTTGGTTTAGTGATTTGTGTCTTATAGTTTGTGAATTTTAATCGTAACATAAATAATAATTGTTAACATTAATACAGGAACTATGTGAGTTCAAGTCTTGTTCCCATTTTCTAGCTGTATACTTTTGGGACAATTACATAACCGTCTGATGTACATCATTGGTGACCTGTGAAGCTTATCTACCTCAGCAGTGGGCCCTAGTACAATGAGAATGTACCTAAAACAGTGTCTGGCACATAGTAGGTATTCAGTACATGTTAGCTATTTACATGATTTTTCCTTTACTATTATATGTCATACCCTGCTTTAAGATATTTACATGAGTTCTTTACATAATTAAATTATGAATTTTGGTAAATTCTTAATGAAATTCATAACTTAATTCTTACAGATGTGGGAACTGAGGACTGCAAAATGGGAAGAATCCTGAGGCCATTTGGAGATGCCTCTCCCAGTGCTCCTTCAGAATGCTGCTTCCATCTATACTAAGTCCTGCATTAACTCTGCAGAGAGGCCCCCAGCCACACAGGTGAGGCTAGGGGAATTGACCCTTCACTACATGGGTACAGAAATCCCTCCTTCTTCTGCCCACAGTTTCTTCCAAGTTATTGCAGATCTACCCATCTGGGGCCATGAAGATGTCTCACTTCCTTCTTCTGAATTTACAAGGACTTCTCAGAGTCCAAATGAAGGCCAAACAGCGGGCAGGACGTTGGTGGGGACCTCAGTGGTTGGACTAGCATTGTTGATCGCTAAAACAAATACATCCTGTTGTCCCAGAGCATACAGGGTAGACCGTGGTTCATGTGGGTTGGAAAAGAATAAAAAAGGAGCAGCAAAGAAACCCAGCTGCAAAAAGCGAATGCCTTGTGCTGACTGCTTTCCAGGAGTTAAATATAGCTCCTGTGTGAGGCAGGCAGAGGGTTGCCAAGGTCACCTTGAAAGGCTTTTGTGTGATAATTACAGCTTATGCAGGAAACGGAGTATCCTTTATGCTGAAGAGAATAGTACAGTTTGACTCCTTGGGAGAGAAACTCAGAATCCTAAGGGAGGTGGAAAAGAAGAGTGGAGGATTTGGGATTTGGTAGGAGAACTGACTTTGGAAAAGACCCTGATGCTGAGGAAGATTGAAGGCTAGAGGAGAAGGGGACGACAGAGGATGAGATGGTTGGATGGCATCACTGATGCAATGGACCTGAGTTTGAGTAGGCTCTGGGAGTTGGTGATGGACAGGGATGCCTGGTATGCTGCAGTTCATGGGGTTGCAAAGAGTTGGACACGACTGAGTGACTGAACTGAACTGAGGAGAGTATCTGGTTTGGGTTCTGACTCCTCCCACTTGGTAGTGTGGAATCTGGGGTAAATCAGCCACTCAGTGCATCATCTTCCTCTTCTGGAAGAAGGGATTTAGAATCCTGTGTGTGGGAATCTTTTGTGGGAGAGGAAATGGGCAATGGTGGGGTAAGGGTTGTAAACGGTGGTGATCCTTACTGGGGATCCTCTGTAGCACAGTTCTGTGATGTTCTCTTGTTTCAGGAAGTTAAGAGGTCAGGGAGGTGGCAGGTCAGTGGAAGCAGGTTGTGGGGATGTTTTGGGGTGACTCTATTCTGTGAGGTGGGCCAGGGTGACAAGCTCATGGAAGCCCTACATCTTAATGGCCTTTTGAGCAACAGCTCTGCCCATGTCTTGTCATCCACCGGGACAGCTCTCATTCTGAACACCTTGTTTCCCAGACCTGGGTGGCCAGGGAAATGGTAGTTCCCCCTCATCAAGACATTTCCAGACAAGAGTTGGGTGGGGCAAGGAAATAGCTTTTGGCAGTGGGGCTGGATTCTCCCAGAATTGTTCCTTTGTGTGCGGATTCCTCCCTGTTTGGCTCACAAAGGAAATGGTTCCAGGAGGAAGTGGAAAACTGTGACACACACATGCTCAGCCCTCACACAAGATGGCAGCTGTTTCCGGTTGGTGGAAGTCCCTACCGTCTCCTTCACTGAATGGAGTGGCCTGGGATACCAGATGATAAAGGCAAGGAGTGTTTTTGAGCTCTTAAGTGATGTTCCAGATGTTATGCTAGGCATTTTGCATGGATTACCTCATTTACTTCTCATAATGGCCCTGTGAGGTAGTTACTGTTCTTACCCTCTGTTTTATACATAAACCAAGTGAGGCTCAGAGAGGCACAATTGTTTGCTTAAAGGCACATGGCAAGCAGAACCTAGACCTAAGTCTAGGGCCTAAATTTCTGTTGCATCATCATTCTTTCTGGCCACCTTCTTCTAAAAGAGGTTCCTTATCTCTGAAGCTTGCTAGAACCACCAGTGAGCCACTCATGACCACTGCCCACTAGTGTCCCTTCATAGGATGGGTGCCTGGTCTGAGGCCTAGATGGAGCTGGGCTTACTGTTCTGAGAAGTTTGCGTTTGAGGAACTATCTCACCGATTGCCTGCAATAGACACTGAGGATGTCTGGCTAGGGGTTTGCTAATAATACTGATAATAATAAAAATAGTCAATGATGACAGTGAACGTTTATTGAACACATTTTATAATGTGGGCCTAACACTTGTATTTCTTTAATAAATTAGGACCTCAAGTGGACAAAAATTGGATTAATCCTAATCCTTGTTTCATGAGACACTGCCATCATTGTCATTGGTCCATGCATGCTTCATTTTTATTTATTTGTGTAATCAGTTATTTTTGCTAATGTAGTAAGTGCCCACAAGTCCACCATTCAAAGCAGAATCCTGGATCTAGACAATATCATACATCTAACTATGATCTCACGCTTCTGCTTACCCTCTCCCAGTCTGTCATCCTGAATGCTGCATTCATCACATCCTTGTTTTCCCTTATAGATTGCAACTAGATTTACCCATAGAAATTTAAAAATTTCAGTTGTTGTAAACTTTATTAAAAGGGCATAATGCTACTGGTAGTTTTTTGTGACTCTCTTCTTACTGTGATACTGCTGAGGTTTATGGATATTGTTGCCTGTCATTGTGTTCATTTGTTGTGCTGTATGATATTCCATTGTGAGAATATTTTCCATGGCTAACACGCTGTGCCTGTTATGTTTATTTCATCTTTGCAGCAACTGCATATGGTAGGAGCTCTTCTTATTTCAGTTTTACTGACAAGAAACTAAGGCCTAGAGAGGCTAAAGAGCTTGCTGGAGGTCACAGATGCCAGGTTCACATCTTTCTGGCCCTCACTGTATGCTGTGTTTTGGTGTAGAGGGGAAAACACAGGAGCTGGAGCCAAAAGCCTAGGGCTCAAGCTCCCTACTTACTGGCTGTGTGGGCTCGGGCAAGTTGCCTCTGTTTCCTCAGCATTAGAGTGGAGTGATGGTAACTGCTCTGTCTACCTCTTAGGCCTGTTGTGAGACTCAAACCTGACAATATCTGTGAAAAGTGATAGTAAACAGTGTGTAAACGGAAGTTTTATAATCAGTGCCTTCTGATTAATGATCAGTGTGTCATCTGCTCCCCTTTTCCCTCAAACAACAGAACATGTGTAGGATTCAAGAGATGAGCATCCCTATTCAGAAAGGCAAGGGTTACGTTGACAATCAGCCCATAGAAACCTTCATGTGATTAAAGAATTATAAAATTATCAATAGAAGCCTCAGGCTACACTAATGGGAACAGTGTATTTATCTTTGTTCTGTTCAGTAGAGTTTAAAAACATTTTTTTTCTGTTGTTTTGTTTTTTTACTATTTATTACCTATTTTCAGTATCTGAGGCCCCACTCCACTACTGTTCGCTTGTGGTGTTCCCTGTGCATGTCTTGTTCTGACTGCTACACTATATGACCCTGGGCAGGCTACTTCACTTTTGTGTGTCTCCACATCTGAATAATGGGGATAATAATAATACCTACACCTTAGAGGGCTGTCATGAGGGTCCAGTGAGGTGTTATATGAACTGCTTAGAACAGTTCCTGACACATACCAAGTTGACTAATGTCATTATTTAAACTCCCCCCCTATTCCTTAGACAGTGCCCATTTATTCTTTAAGAATTAGTTTTAGAGGCCACTTCCTCCAGGAGGCCTGTCCTGCTCTTCTGGACAGGTGAGGTTACCTGTTAAGAGCCTCTAGGGCAGACAGTTTGTTCAGTGACCTCCATTAAAGTGTGAAATGTGAGAGTAGAGATGATGCCTGATTTAATATCTGCTGCTGCTGCCCAGTGCCCAGAACCATAAATGGGCACAAACCAGAAGCACTGCAGAGAGATTAATTAACAGCCCAGAATTCAGAGGAACAATAGCAGATTAGGGAGGGGGCTGCTAATTCTGCCTGTGACAGCCATCTCCAAGAGCAGAAGGGCTTATGGGGATGGGGGAAGAGGGAAGAAGAGGCAGACTTATTCTCTGGGGTTCTGGAGGACAGTCCAGATCAGCGCTGGCAGCTCCAAGACTGTATTATTAGGTCCACTGTATGTAGGAACTTTCTAGAAATTTGAACTAAGAGAGCCAGCTATCCCTCCAAGAGGGGCTGAATCTTGGTGTACTGCCTCTTGGCAGGAATGTGGGGATGAGTTAGTATAGTGGGTAATTGTGACACTGGGTGACTATGATGAGAAGCACACAGAATCACACCTGGGATTTGTCCTCCTTAGCCCAGCGACCCCAGGCAGGTGACATCAGTTTTCTCATCTGTCAGGCAGAGGTAATAAGACCACTCATGTCAGAAGGTTGTGGTGAGCAGAAAGGGAAATAACGTAGAAAAAGTGTTAAGCTCTGTGCCAAGCACATATGAAACCTCCTGCAAAGGTTGGTTGTTACTATTAATGTTGTTGTTGTTAGTAATCACAGGGGATTCCGGTATCTCCCAGTTTAGTCTAGACATTCTAGGTGGGAGGCTAAAGGTTATGCTCAGAATGGCCACCCTGCCTGCTGCCCAGGTGGTAAGTCCATCCTCTTCCCTCTCTTCCTTCCTTCCTTCCCCTTGCTTGCAAAAGCCTTCCAGTGCTAACCTTGGTTTATGTTCTGGGCCAGGCCCCTGCTAGTGCAGCCCGCAGAGAGCCGAGCCATCCCTGGGAGGCTTTGGGAGATACCTAGAGTGATTTCCTGCCTCCAGAGCTGGGGGTGAGATTGAGAAAATGATGGTTGAAGGTCCTGGGAATGACTCTCTTGAGTCTTGGAAGAACCCTGGACAGATGTCTCCTCTGCTCTCCCATGAGATCAACAATTCTACTCGCTCTCTTTGAAAACGGACAAAGTGTGAAGTTTTATGTTTTTCTGTTCTTAAGCAGGAAGGTGAGTTAGTCTTACAAAGTTTGTTGCTCACATGCAGTAGTTGCTGCAGTTCCTAACTGGTCTCTGTTCTCTAATCTCTCCCTCTCTACTCTGATGTGAGCTTTAATTTTCCCCAAGTGGCAACACACAGCATAACCCCCTCCTGCTCACACCTCGTCAGTAGCTCCCCAGGGCCCAGACACCAGTTTCCTTTGTGACTCAGATGATGAAAGAGCTTCATATGCTCCCTATACTCCCTGTGGTTTATTCTCTCTGTAATTCCATCCCTTTCCAGGATGGGCAGGTAAGAAGTAAGAGGAATCCATTCTGATTTTTAAAGAAAGGAGATCATTTATAGAAGTGTTTTTTAAACAATTGGCTTTTTTTTTTTTTTTAACTGTGTGTGCTTCCTCCATGCTGAGTGCTTTTCTTGCAGAAATCCAATTGTCCCCCATAGTCAGACAGGAGATTGTCATCTCCATTTTCAGTTGAAGAAACAGATCCGGGATTAAATAGGAGTAGAGCAGGGATTCAAACCCTGGCAACCTGACACCACAGCCAGTGCACTTGGCTCCCACAGTATGCCGCCTCTATTATTAGTTACCAGTCACACCCGCAGTTGTGGACCTGCAGGATAAGGCCCTACTTGAGGCTTCATTTTACATCTGCCTGTTTTTCTGGGCTGTAGGCACACTGACCAACTTGTGCTCTGAGCATGGCTTCTGTGCCTCTCCACTTTCTACTTGCCATTGTCTCTACTTAGAATGCTGACCCCCCAGTGTTTCTGAGGTTCCTGGCTAAAAAGTGTCCCTTGAGTCTTCTGAGCCTTTATGTATTCTCTTTGATGGACACTAACCAGATATGACTTCATGTCACAGGCATTGGTGACAGAGTCTTAGTTTTTCTGCCTCACTAGGAGGTTTGGGGTGTAGGAACCCTACACTTCCCTTTATTACGCCTTAGAGCCACAGCTGGTTGCTGGCTGGAGGTGAGGAAATGTGATCGGTCTCTCTGGCTTCCCAGCACACCCCTAGATCAGTTTTCTTTGTGCTTCAAGTAAAGCTTAAAAAAATAAAAAATCCCACTTGGTTTCATATCAGCTGGATCTACCCTTTGCAAACTCTTCAACAAGAATGGGCAAGAAGAATAAATATTTATTCTACAAATGAATAAATTTGATTCCATCTTCAAAAGAAAGCCTTAGTATAAATTATCATAATTTCTCCATTCTAAGAGTCCCCTGATTTAAAGATATTTTATCTATTAAATAATAGCTTTTTGAAAAAAACAATGAACAAATTGATGTAGCAGATTTAAGATATGTTCTTTCAAAAGTATGTTTTGGTATCAGTGAAATATTTTTAAGAATGTGGTCCAATTCAATTTTGATTTTTTTCTTTTGATTCTGGTGGTCTCAGAAAAAAGTTTCCTAAGTCTTGACTAAATAAATCACTGTGAAGTACGGGCAGGTGTCAGCGGTGTCCCAGCCCTGAACCCCTGGGGTTGCTGGGTCAGCAGGGGCATGTCAGGCCAGTCATGGACCAGTGGCAGCCCTGAGGCCCCCAAGGCCAGTGGACAGGCTTTCTCCCCAGCAGAACTCGGTGCTCCACTGACACCTCTTGACCATGTAAGTGGTTCTGGGGAAAGCTGATTGGGAGTCCATCATGTGACCTTAGGCACGACATTACCCCTTGAGCCTCGGTTTCCCCGGTTATAAAGTGAGAGGCATAAGATTAGACAGGCAGTTTTCAAATGTTCTGCAGATGGAGCTCTGGGGTTGGGAAGCTTCTCTGGGGGCTGCTTTGGGAGAAGGAAGATGGAGTGGACTGTACTCAGTATTTTCATTCCCACTCCCCCCAGAGCAACTCTTTGTTTAAGATTTTATTTGCAGAAGGATTTTGAGGCTAAATGTAGTTTGAAAAACACTGGTAAATGGCATTCTGGGGCCTTTCCAAATATTAGTCTTGAGTACTCACTCTTGAATGATCTGAGGACAGGGCTTCATTCCTCAGCCTGGACACACCCTCAGAATCTTTCTCACCACAGTGCTCCAGGCAGACACTCCCAAACTCTACAGATTAATTCAGGGGTTGGCAAACTTTTTGTGTAAAAGACCAGATAGTACATATTTTAGGCTTTTCAGGCAACATGTGGGCCTCTGTTGCAACTACTCAACTCTGCTCTTTTGGTGAAAAAGCAGCCATAGACAAAACATAATGAATGGACATGGCTGTGGGCCAATACAACTTTATTTACAAAAAGACGTGGGGGTCTGGATTTGGTCTAACAACTGAGGTGTACTGCTACCCGTGCTAATAAACACTTCAACCTGAGAGGTGAAGAAACTGAAGCCCAAGGAGGAGATTCAAGTAACTGGATTTGGTTGGGATCCCTGTATGCCGGTCAGCGAGCGTGCTTTCACCACCCCACACTGCTCACTTAGCCATAACCCTTACCCTGATTTGGACTCTGGGCATCTGAGATTGCATGGTTGAGGGAATGGTGCCCAGAAAAGACACGTGCCCTGCTTACCCCTCTCAGGAGATGAGTTTTCCCCTAGGTTCTTAGAGGGCTATAAAAAGCCCCTGAGCTTGCCTCCTGTGGGGCGTTCTGTCAGTAAATTCCCCAGAGCTGGAATGACTGCAATGTGGTGCCACATTCTGCCCCCTCTGCAGCCTGACAGCTGTGCAGGGAGAAGAATCAAGGCTGGCAGGCTCTGCACCTCCACCCCCACTTGGGGTGTGGCTGGGATTCCCCGAATGGAATTTTAGGTGGAGGACAAAACCCTGACTGGGCCCTCCTGGGGCAGGATCTTTGCCAGTTCCAGAAGGATGAATGTTTCTTGAATTCTAAATGCCAGAACTACAAGGGCCACAGTAGGAGGAGTGTGAAGGGTAAGAAAGAAAGTCTCACACCAGCTGCCTGGTTGTACTATTCACTGATGGAAGCTGTCCCTCCTGGAACTGTTTAGATTCCCTTTCCCTCCCCTGCTTCCCACCTTGAAATCTTCACCTATTAAGTCTTTGTGGCTTATCTGGCAAGTCCTTCACGTAATAGACCTGGGAATGCCTCTCTCCACTGGACAAGTAGTGGAGAGCGATGGTAAAGAACTTAGGTTTGGAGGTGGGCAGGGCTGGGTATATAAACTGACCTATCTAGGTCTTAGGTTTTTCATCTATAAAATTGGGATATTTAAAAAAAATAAACGTGCAACACATTTTGAAGTAGGTACTGAAAATTAAATTACAGTAAATAAAATGCAACAGATGGCAAAGTCATGATAAACATTCCCATCGAATTCTGTTGGAAGGTGTGGTGGTGATGAGACTGTAGGGCTCAGGGAAGATAAATATCACAAATATGTCAAAAACTTCAAATTATTGTGCATTCACACACTGACATGGGCCACAAACACGCCTTCACAGGAACTGTATTTATCAGCCTACCATAGAACCAGATTTTGCGATAAACTACAAAATTTTTAATATAAAGTTGTATTTACATCTTTCTAATTCATATACATGCCCTAGCTGTGATTTTAAAAAGTAGAAACTACGCATTGTACAGACACTCTCCCTTCACAACTGCTGGCAACATTTTTGGATGGAATTTCTCCCTCAATAAAATTAATGGCATATTTTATACACATGAAAGTCAAACTGCATCAGCTTCATGATTGTTGAGAGGACTAAATGGCTCAATGTACATATGTAAACTGCCTGACTCATGGTGAGTGCTCGGTAATTATTATTAAACATCTGTTATGTGCTAGACCCTGGAAATAAGATGTAGAGACAGTCTCACAGCACAGACTTCATATATACACAAGAGGAGGCATTTAAGTTAGTACAATACAATATTCTAAGAACTGAAACCGAGGAGGGTGGTGGTAACCCAAAGTCAGAGGGAAGGTCCAGGGAGAATGTGGTAGATAGTTTTCATGGAGGTGATGCTGGGTGGTCTCTTTTGCGAAAAGGGAAAAGCAGAGGCGTCTTTTTAACCTCAGTTTTTGCATCTGTCTAACTGGGAGAATGTCTCAGCTGACCACTTCACAAGGCTTTTACCAGAGTTAAGTCATTGAAGAGAATCTCGAGGCTGAAAGGGTCCCAGAGAAAGGATTTTAGTGGTCAATTCTCTGTTTGAATATCCCTGCTATTACACAGGCTCCTTCTGGCCCAGAGTGACCCTGCTGTGGATGACTGCTGAGTGAGAGCCTGTATGACTGCCAGAGATGCCCAAGCTCTAAAGGAAGCACTCCATGATCAACAACCCTGACACTATGTGGGAATGGACACAACTGGCGAATGTGAAAAGGTTTCTAGAAGTTAAAAGCTTTATAAAAATGTATGTACTTATGTTGCAGAAGTGAGTGGCTGAGCCATTCGCCAGGACATGGTATTTCTGCTTCTATGTCCAGATCCATTTCTCTGCTGGCACAGTGTGCTTGGCACATTTACTGGAGGTTTGTCCTCTCAGGCTAGAGTACCCATACATTGGGAGTCCATGGTGGAGGGCAGGGTGGGGTTAGGGAAGAAACCTTGAGAAAAACATGGTGTGTCTCTGAAGTCCACTGCACAAAGATATATTTTGGAGGGGGGGGGTCTTTGTTCAGGTATGTTATGGATGATAATAGAAATTCGTTTGGCTTTAGATAAAATGAGAAACTTCAAGCTTTCAGAAGACTTTGGGTAACAGACCAAACCCTGGAATTTCACTTGGTTGAAAAGTGTGGAAGGCAGTGCTGGAGCAAGAAATCAAGGGAGGTGTTTAAGCAAGGTCAAGGGTCCTGTGCACAAAAACAGCAAGCACGTCAGACTCACCTGCGAGCTTTGCAAAAAATACACATTCCTAAACCTCACTCCAGACCCACTGGTCAGACCTCTGGGGGTATATTTTCAGTAGGCTCTCTGGAAGATGATTCTTCCAGCTGGATTCGAGAACCACTGCTTTAGATAAATAGAGAGTGGTCCTTACAGGAGGCTGGAGAGGTGAGAGGAGAAACAGGAAGCTCTTACAGGGGAGGACAGGATATTGGAGAAGAAGCCATCTAAGATACATTTTCCAGTAACAGTTAACAGAATTGGGGGTCTGACTGCAGAAAGGGTGAAAGCAAAGGAAATGATGAATAATGACAAAGTCTGTGTTTCTGTCCCTAAAATAGGAATCATTGAAATGGAAAATCCTGGAGCTGAAAGTGGCCTTGCCTAGCTCTACTCTGTGAACTTTGTATTTTTTCTTTTATTTA
The DNA here is from genome assembly GCA_007570785.1 of Antilocapra americana. NCBI lineage: Eukaryota > Metazoa > Chordata > Mammalia > Artiodactyla > Antilocapridae > Antilocapra > Antilocapra americana. Next base: position 3,504,102 of record ML661893.1, read on the forward strand.
TTCATCATCTCAGCAGACAGTTTTCGCACATATACTGCATGCAAAGCATTACGTTAGATGCTGGAAAAGAATCATGAACAAGGTAAGAAGGACCCTGCCCTCATAGAGCTCACATTAACAGCTAATTAATTCCTATAATTAATCATTACTGTGAAGATGGCAAATATCTTACAAAGGGGACAAAATAAAGGACAGAAATGGTATGGACTTAACAGAAGCAGAAGATATTAAGAAGTGGCAAGAATACACAGAAAAACTGTACAAAAAAGATCTTCATGACCTAAATAACCACGATGGTGTGATCACTCACCTAGAGCCAGGCATCCTGGAATGTGAAGTCAAATGGGCCTTAGAAGGCATCACTATGAACAAAGCTAGTGGGAGTAATAGAATTCCAGTTGAGCTATTTCAAATCCTAAGAGATGATGCTGTGAAAGTGCTGCACTCAATATGCCAACAAATTTGGAAATTTCAGCAGTGGTCACAGGACTGGAAAAGGTCAGTTTTCATTCTAATCCCAAAGAAAGGCAATGCCGAAGAATGTTCAAGCTACCCCACAATTGCACTCATCTCACACGCTTGCAAAGTAATGCTCAAAATTCTCCAAGCCAGTCTTCAATAGTACATGAACCGTGAGCTTCCAGATGTTCAAGCTGGATTTAGAAAAGGCAGAGGAACCAGAGATCAAATTGCCAACATCTGTTGGATCATCAAAAAAGCAAGAGAATTCTAGAAAAACATCTACTTCTGCTTTATTGACTATGCCAAAGCCTTTGACTGTGTGGATCACAACAGACTGTGGAAAACTCTTAGAGATGGAAATACCAGACCACCTTACCTGCCTCCTGAGAAATCTGTATGCAGGTCAAGAAGCAACAGTTAGAACTGGACATGGTTCTAACAGACTGGTTCCAAATAGGGCAAGGATTATGTCAAGGCTATATATTGCCACCCTGTTTATTTAACATATGCAGAGTACATCATGAGAAATGCTGGGCTGGATGAAGGACAAGCTGGAATCAAGATTACCAGGAGAAATATCAATAATATTACATACACAGATGACATCACGCTTATGGCAGAAAGTGAAGAACTAAAGAGCCTCTTGATGAAAGTGAAAGAGGAGAGTGAAAAAGTAGGCTTAAAATTCAGCATTCAGAAAACTAAGATCATGGTATCTGGTCCTATCCCTTCATGGCAAATAGATGGGGAAACAATGGAAACAGTGAGAGACTTTATTTTCTTGGGCTCCAAAATCACTGCAGATGGTGACTCCAGCCATGAAATTAAAAGACGCTTGCTCCTTGGAAGAAAAGCTATGTCCAACCTAGACAGCATATTAAAAAGCAGAGACATTACTTTGTCAACAAAGGTCCGTCTAGTCAAAGCTATGGTTTTTCCAGTAGTCATGTATGGATGTGAGAGTTGGACTATAAAGAAAGCTGAGTGCCAAAGAATTGATGCTTTTGAACTGTGGTGCTGGAGAAGACTCTTGAGAGTCTCTTGGACTGCAAGGAGATCCAACTAGTCCATCCTAAAGGAAATCAGTCCTGAATATTCATTGGAAGGACTGATGCTGAAGCTGAAACTCCAATACTTCAGCTACCTGATGCAAAGAACTGACTCATCTGAAAAGACCCTGATGCTGGGAAAGATTGAAGGTGGGAGGAGAAGGGGATGACAGAGGATGAGATGGTAGATGGCATCACTGACTCAATAGACATGAGTTTGAGCAAGCTCCTGGAGTTGGTGATGGAGAGGGAAGCCTGGTGTGCTGCAGTCCATGGGGTCGCAAATAGACACTTCTGAGGGATTGAACCCAAGTGTGAAGATGGTAACCAGTGAAAAGTACAGAGTGCTAGGGTTACCTGTAATGGGGGATGTAGTGTGGGAGACAGGAAAAGATTGTTTTGAGGAAGTAGTATTTGAGCAGATTGCTAAGGATGAGAAGGAAGGAGTTAACCAGGTAAAGGTACAAAGGCCATTGTGAGGAGAGTCCACAGTAAGACAGGTTCAGGGGCCCAAAAGGAGCTGGTAAAAGGCAGGGCAGTCCTTGAGGCCACACCACGATTGTAGTCTGTATTTTAAGAACAATGAGAAACCACTAAGAAGTTTAAGCGCAAGCAGATCTATAGTTTTAAATAACTGTTTTTAATTCTATGAGGCCCTCTTCTTCCCATATTCTATCCACAAGCATAGATAATTCATAAGTCCCAGTAAAAGCTATGATATGTATACATTTGAATAAAAGATGAATGCTTCAAGTTAAAATATATAATTCTACAAGTCCTGTTCTCTATAGTTTTCAAAAGGGTCATGCCTGTGGAAACCTCTTGAATTGAGTGACAGTTGTTCTAATTTATCTACTACTGTGGTCCCCACAGGAGCCATTCTAGGACTCCCCGATCTTTGTCCACTCAGTCTCTGCTTCATTGTGTCTCTAGGCACCTCTTAATCTGTCACTGAGTAGCTCTTTTCATTTGTTTGCTTCTCCCAGATCATGCCCCAGTTAGTCTGTTTAACCTCTTGTATAGCCTTCTGAAGAGTCTTTCTAATACTATTCTACAGGACAGCTAGTTTGAGAAATGATCCCATATCCCCCATTCAAATTTAGTTTTATTCACAAACAGTCCCATTTCCTTCAGTAGCTCCTCACATTGTTGTGTTGTTAATAGAAAAAAGAGAAACAGGAAGGGTGATTTGATTTGGTGGTGAATAAGATGAGTTCACAATTGGGTCACTTGGAGGATGAGTTGACTTCCAAATGGAAATATACCAAAAGCAGGAGGCAGTGCAGGGATGGAGCTCAACTTGGGGCTGAAGATAGGCACTGAGAGCAGCCCTCAAAAGACGCTTGGTTGTCTGCAGCACTAATGTAAAGACAGGGCAAGAGTCATCAGACAGGAAAAATTGAGCTAGGGAAAAAGATGGGAAATAACAATTAACAAAGGCTTCCCTCATGGCTCAGCAGTGAAGAATCTTCCTCCAGTGCAGGAGACGTGGGAAACATGGATTTGATCCTTGTATGGGGAAGACCCCCTGTAGGAGGGAATGGCAACCCACTCCAGTATTCTTGCCTGGAGAGTCCCCATGGACAGAGGAACCTGGCAGGCCACAGTTCATTGGGTCACAAAGAGACACGACTGAAGTGACTGAGCACGCATGCAAGTACCTATCATGGACCAGGCACTGGTTGCTGGACAAATATTACCACATTGCAGTTTCCTAATCCTGGGTGTCATTCTTCCTGCTCTGCAGACTAGAGGAACAAGACTTAGCTGGGTTACTTGCCTTCGAGCAAGAGAAGCCCTGAGGCTATAAGCACAGGTAATGGTGGGACTGGAGGCCAGGCAGGAGTTGGGTGGGGAAGGAGAGACAGAAAAGGCTTCTGGCAGATGGATGGAGCAGTGGTTATTTAACCTAGGTTTATCTGATTCCAAAATCCATGTTTTCTCCATCTTTGCAAATAGGAGAATCCATTTGAAAAGAGCTACAGAGAAGCTCAGCAGATGGGAATGAGAAGAAGTGAAAAACCAGACAAAATAGAAGCTGCTTGTGACTCTTAGGAGTGGGCTTTCGTCAGAAGGTGTGATTGGAAGTAAGACTGCAAGGAGGGAAAGAAGTCTATGGGGAGAAACAGGAGACTGGGTGGTGGTGGGGTTTTATTTTTCTGTTCAATTGCAAGGTTTTTTTTTAGAAGAGTAAGATGAGTATGAGAAGCTAATGGTATCCAAAAACAGTTACTTTTCTGAACCTAAGATCAGAATGAAATAATGATAAGCTCTTGACAGAGATTGGACAGGGAGGGCTTACTTGGCAGGGTACTCACTCACGTGAGCAGTAGAGTTTCATATTTGAGCGAGAGGCAGAAAAAACCCTGAGTGGGACAAGGAAATAGAAGTGGTGCCCAGTGACCAACAGAAGCCTCTACAGAGAAGAGGGTAAGGTTAAATTCTATGCATACGCCCAGTGCAGAGTGTGGCTAACATCCAAATAATTATATTTGATAACTGTAATATCTGTCATCTACTGAATGCTTCCTAAGTGCTAGCTTACATGCATCACCTTTCCCCAAGACACTCCAAATGAAATGAAACTGGCATTCAAAGAAATTAAGTAATTTACCCAGTTCATACAAGATCATACAGCTAGAAAGCTGTGGTCAAAACCTAAGTTTGTCCATTCTCTGAACCACTCAGCTGTACTGAATCTCCAGGCTAACAAAGATGACCTTATGGAACATGTTTGGAAGAAAACATATGGGTGTGTACTCCTTTCAGAAGAACAGTAATTGATAGGAGTAGAAAATGAACTCAGATATCAGGGAAGAGGTATGGGAATTCACAGCCTGGGGGACAAAAATTGGGCAGTGAGTCACAGAGGGGACATGGAGGGGAGCTCATTGTAGGAATGGCTGTGGGCTGCTTGGCCAATGGACGCCACAGATAGGGAAGATGTGACTTTCCTAGTACAGATGTCAAAGCTGGTCCACCAAAGGCAAGACACGAGTGGGTTCTTCTAGCATCTCTCGAATGATAAAAATCTCATTTAATGAGACAGGGCGCTCAGGGCCGGTGCACTGGGATGACCCTGAGGGATGGGATGGGGAGGGAGGTTGGAGGGGGGTTCAGGGAACACATGTACACCCATGGCTAATTCACATCAATGTATGGCAAAAACAGCTACAATACTGTAAAGTAATTAGCCTCCAATTAAAATAAATAAATTAATTTAAATCTCATTTAATGAAAGGCAGAGCTTCAGATTACGTCTTAAATTGCCCAGGAGACAATATAATCTCCCAGAGAATATATATAATTCAGCAGAAGAAACTCCCATCTTGGGTTGAATGCAACTATTTGAAAAAGAACTAGTTGTGAAGTAGAAAGGAAAGGAACTTTGGTAACATTGATTGCTTCGTATGAGCTAGGCATATCAGAACCTTGGGTATTAAAAAGGGAATGAGGGAAAATTTAGACCAAAGACTTAAGCAAAGATGACTTGAGAACACTAAAAAGTTCACAAAAGCAAAATTGTGAAGATACAACTGTAGTTAGAAGGCATGAATAAATAGCATAAATAAGAGAAAATAGACATGTTGACCTATGTGCTAATATTTTGTCACTCAGAAACACTTGTCAGATGGTTCTGTTATTGCATGTCAGAGATGGATTTTCAATAGACAAGCACCATGAAGGAGCTCCAGGATACAGAGATTATGACATGGCCCCTGTCTTTGAGTTGTATACAAAGTTGTCTAGCCTAGTTCTTAAAAGAGAGTAGGAACTCAAAAGTGTCCTCAGAGTCAGACCAGCTTGGGGCCAATAGAATTTTATTATGTTAAATGTGATTTAAAAAAGACAATTATTATTGTAGCCAGCATTTATTGAATGGGACTCATATGCTAGGCATTGTTTGACGTATTTTCCGTACATTTAATAACAACCCCATGAAGTAGGTATCATCAGTATCCATATTTTATCTTTATGTGAGGATAAAGAGTTAAGTGATTGATTCTGTAGAAGGTGGTGTCCATAGTCATTAGTCTATAGTGAAGGTGTTACTTTCACCAGTGGCTGATTCTCTTTGTATGATGTTCATGAATTGGGGAAGTCCTGCTGGAAGGAATTTCCTTGTAAGGTAAGTCATTTCTGTGTTTGTGCATCATATGAATCCTCCTTTACTCATGGAAAGACACATATCCTGTTAGAAGAGAAATCCTACTTCCTAGGTTTGTTTTCATTCTCAAGTCAGTTGACTTTGATGCTGAGCTTTTATGTTGTAATTGCTACTGAAGCTCTGAACGGTATGGCTGTGGCATGACAGGTGCCCGGACCTGCAGCAAGATGTGGTGTCCGAGCCTTGTTCTGTCCTAGGGCTTAGGCAGGTCACCTGCCACTGTGGAGTCAGCCAGCAGCCAGTTTAAGATCAGGACTTTGGTTCAAACCCAGCTCTGTCTCTCACATGACGAGTGACTGTACAAGCTAACGTCAGTACCCTAATCCTGCTGTTACGGATTGGACTGTGCCCCCACCTCAGATCCATACACCGAAGTATGGAAATTCTAACCCCCAGTGTGACTGCGTTTGGAGATAGGGCCTTCAAGGAGGTAATTCAGGTTAAATGAGGTCGTAAAGGTGGGCCCTAATCCAATAGGACTGAAGACCTTCTAGGAAGAGGAAGTGATACCAGCAATCTCTGTCTCTTTCTCTCTCTGCACAGGGAAGAGGCCATGTGAGGACAGAGTGGGAAGGCCGCCATATACAGGCCTGGATGAGAGGCTTCACCAGAAATCTCCCCAGATGGCACCATGACCTTGGACTTCTAGCTTCCTTAACTGTAAGGAAATAAATTTGTTGTTTGAGCCACCCAATCTGTGGTATTTTGTTATGGCAGCCTTAGCTGACTAATACACTGCCAAACCTGCCTTCCTGTGAGGTAGGGATTAACAATAGTACCCAGTCATAGCCCTGTCCCATTGCTTGTTCCAAGAGAAGCCATGAAAAAAGCTGAGCATGTTGCCTGGCTCATGATAACACCCTGACACCCTGATGATTTCGGTTGTTACTGTTATTAACAGTGAAGTGTGGCTTCCTTCCCTGGGCGTGACAGTCTCAGTCCCCACATGATAGGTGTGAGGGTGAAAGGAGACCTGGGCTTCCTAAAACCTCCCTGACAGCAGAAGAGAGTGCTCACACCCTCCTGGGGATATGGGTATAACAAATTTCCACTGGAATGATTTGTAAATACGCACATTTTATCTTAAAAACCCACACAAATTTTGTATTCTAGTTCATATGCAGTTGTGTTTGCTTTAATTCCTACAGTTTTTGCAGTAATTCTCAGGGTAGACCACTGAGTTTCTAGACAGATGACCTCGTCTTGTGTTCCTCATCCAATTCACTTGCATTTGAGAAGGCCTTTGGAAGTCACGAAGCACTGTTCTGATGTGAGGATTTAGTGGTATGTGTCTTTCAAAATCAGCATTACAGCTCTTCAACATGGGGTGCACTATAAAGTGTGTCTCATGTTATTAATGAACTACTTGAGCCACTGTTAGCGAGCGCCTACTCTGTGCCAGGCACTGCTGTTGGCAGGGTGGCTGCCCAGATTCACTCCCAGACTTCCTGAAGCTTACATTCTGATAGGCTAGGTAGACACTAAACACGTAGTTGGATAACTGACGCTTAGAGTTATGGCACATTGTGATGAGAGCTTTGAACGAGAAAGAAAGTAGGCTAGGAAAGCCTGCAGCAGGGGAGAGGGTCAGAGCCCTAGAGCATTCTGAGTACTAACAGATTCCTGGGGAAGTCTGGATTCCTAGGAAGAGTGGTCTGGAAGCATCCTTCTTTAGTGAGGTATCAGTTATTAAGCATTTGAAGCTGAGTGAATTATTGTCACTCACCGTCTGTCAAAGAAGGGCATAGTCTGCTTTCTACAACTCTGGGTAGGCTAGGTATGGATTTTTGTATTGGGGATTTTATACTAGGGACAGGGTGGTATTTGGTACCATGTAGGGTGTGATGGGGTGGAGGGCAGTGCTGTTTGCTTTAAACGTACAGTGTGGGAGACGGGGATGGGCGACTGAGGGACATGAGAGGCACCTCTGCTCTCTTTTTCTCTCCCCGACGAGTGTGTATGCTCTGTGCACACTTGGCCAGGAGACAGTTAACAGCTAAGAACTGCTTTATAGATCACAGCCTTGGTCCCCAAAGAGCCAAACGGGAAGCCCCCTCCATTTTCTGCCTGACCTTCCAACTCTTAATAGGAAACGGTTGATGCAGCACTTTGTGCTAGAGATGGTATGGGTGGGGAAGCTGTCCCCAGCACCTTGAATTGGAAGTCTGGGGTCCCCTGCAGCCCTCTGAGCTCTGGCTGTACCCGTCAGAGGAGTGCAGGGGGGGTTACCCTGACACCTGCTCTTGGTCCCATCCCTGCCTCCAGTGCCCTCCCTCATTGCTTCCACACCCCTGGCCACTCCTTTTTTCCCCTTGGAGGTCTCAGTACAGCAAAGAGGCAGATGGGGGAAGCATGTAAGATTATGTAGGGAAGGGGAGGAATTTTCCATTAATAATAATAGTAATAACAAGAATAATAATACTTGTAACGTTGGCAGCTCTTGCCAGTTTACCTGTGCTGTCCTTGGCTTCCAGAGATGGGGCGTTGTGACGCTGGTGTTTTGGTTCCCAGCCTTTGTCGGTGCCCCCATGTTCAAGCAAGCCACTTTTTTTTTTTTTAACAGCTACGAGCCCATTGAGGTGTCCAGGCCTTTATTTAAGCATAGCTCCCCATGAATGCCCCCCCCAATAAATGCTCTCTTTATGCTCCTGTTAGTTGCAGTTTCAACAAGCACCCCACCACATCTGTGAAACTTAAATACTCTTCAGCTCTTCAAAGTGTCCAAATAAGAAGGGGTCTCAAAGACAACCCGGTTCAACCTTGTCAGTCGCCCAGAGAGAAAGAGGGTGGGCTAAGGTCACACAGCTTGTGAGGCTCAGAGCCAGGTCTCGGGCATCCATACAGGCACCCACACGCACTCCTGCAGCTCCTCCTCCTGACCCCCTGGGTAGCTGCACACACTTCTGTCTCCTGGGGCTTCTCTGCGTGTCAACAGTAGGGGCTTAACACGCCCTGTTGTTTTCAAGAGTGTGATTTGTTAACTCTCTTCTACCCCTGGTGGAGGAGGTTGGGATGGGGTGAGGAGCCTGCCTTCCTCAGGAATCCTGTGGGGGATTCTTTGCTGAAGTTAAGGCTCCGAGTGTATGAAAACTATGGTTTCACACACTGGAGGCAGCTCAAGTCCGGGACAGGAGTCTCCCTAGCAGACCCCTAACAGCTCAGGCACAGGTGGCACCTGTCCACGCAGCGCCGGGTCTTCGGCCCGCTTCTCCCTTCCTCCTCGCCCCTACATTCCTCGGCCCGGCCCAACCCCCTAGTCTCTGCCTCCTCCTCTCTGGCTTTTAGATCGCGCGGTTCTCCCCTTACCACCCAGGAAAGCAACAAGTGTGGCCGCCGCGTTTCTTCTTACCCCGGCCTCGGTCCATGGCGCCGGCGATAGCGGAGCAGGGCGCGGTGCCTCCGACGGGGCTGGCAGCGGCGGGCGCGGCGCTCTCCAGTCCAGCCCCGGTCCCGCGGGAGCGCCCTGCGCGCGTCCCCTCCCCCGACAGGATGCTCGCCCGGCGCCCCCGCCCGCCCGCCCGCACCCGCCCCTGCGCTCGGCTCCCGGAATAGACCCGGAGCCCGCCTGGCCCCCTGGGCCGCGGGTGTCCCTCATCGCCACACACCCTTGCCACGCCCAGCTTTTCACAAGTCCTCGCGCCCCTCTGTGGAGGGGCTGCTAGAGGACCCACATGCCGGTTCACGCTTCCTTTCATGCCTGTTCCCGCGCGCGTCCCACCCCTGTCCAGACCAAGGCACTGTTGAGCTCTGCTTGCATTCCGCCAGTGACGAGAAGCTTACTACCACACTTCCAGCCGGGTCCATTTTCGGATTGTCCAAACTGTTAGAATCTGTTTTTCAACAGTAGAGTCAAAAATCTCTTTGCAACTGCTGCTGCCACCCATTTCCTGTCTTTGGGTTTATCTTCTTCATTAAACAGGTCTTTCCTGAGCACCTTCGAGAGCCAGACAGTGGACCAGACGCTATGCCAATAATGGTGTAAAAGAGGAGTGAAATAATAAAGATCTTTAAAAAGTCACCTAGGAAAAGGAGAGAAAGGATTGCTAAAAGGTAGGCAGTGGCTTGGGACACATTAAACTTTTGAGGTTCCCAGTGTACTGAATCGTGAAGAATGCCAACATGGAGTGACAAAACTTGTGGAAATAAACACTTTTTAAGCATACAAGTGCAATGCAATGTTAAGCTCTTCCTTAAATAATTGCAGGATATAGAAAAATAGTGCTATGACCAGTGTGGTCAGGAAAGGGATTTAAGTTTAAAACTGTATGAAGGATGTCAGCATCTTTCATCCTATTAGTGTGTCTCTGTGAAAGTAGGTCCAAACCGATTATAGACATGCAATGTCTAAGACCCTTTATAAAGTGAAGTCGAGGCTTAATTCTTCTAAACATTTCTCCTCCCCAAGATAGGCCAGATCACAGTTTGAAGTTTTGGCTAGGCTACTCCTTTACATAGAACATTCTAGCATTAGGACCATCTTGTACAAAGGCTCAAGGAAGGACCTGGGAAGGAGCATCCTGCACTTTCCTAGGCTGGGACTATTTCCTCCATTGCTTTGATAGGCAAGTTGAAATTAGTTAGCCCTTGCTTCACCAAGTTGCATCAGTAGTTTGTTTAATATATCTGTTTATGAGCCCAGAGGAAATATGGTGTAGTAAGAAAACAATGGGATTGAAGCCTGAAAACTTGTGTTTGAGCTCTTGCTCTGCTACTTATGAAGTGTATAACTTTAAGCCTAGGAGGCTTGCTTGCTCTTCTGTGCTATGGGAAGACTCATACTGACCTCGCAAGGTTTTTGGGAGGGCAAATGACATGATGGTACAAACCCACTTTGTAAACCATAAATAGCTATTAAAATGTGAGCCATTATTATTTTCCAAGTTCCTCTTTGTTCCTGCCCACTTTTCCAGTTTGAAAAGGTCAGTTTAAATTCTAAAGCAGACAACCAAAAATTTATAAGTGAATTAACTTTTAAAAGTTCACTGTTTTAATTCTGAAACACTTGAAAACAAGGCTATAAATTGTAGTTAAGTTCCCAGTCTAGCTCATTTACTACTTTAAAAAACATAATATTTCATTTGAAGTAAATTTAAAAGATGTATAAAATGCAACTATTGCAGGAACAGATGGAGGGCTTAGAACTTTTAGAAGCTTTAGGAAACTTAGACTCTTGAAGTTTATCAGAGAATTGGAACAGAAAAATAAAAGCTAAAGGGAATTTATATGCACCTATGAAATGGTATATGGAATGAGATTAACTGAGCTAGGAAAGGTGTATAATGGGAAATGTGGGCTAGGAAGGATGTAAAAAATGGGGTCTAGGAGAGATGTAAAAATGGGAAATCTGCAGTTTTCCTAAGGATTAACAGTTAAGGAGTAGCTGTGAAGATGTAGTGGTTCAGATTTAATAATTACCCATAGTGCCCACTAGGTGGCACTGTTGACTAAAGTGACTACAGCTTGGTTGCTATTGGGGAACTGAATGAAGTGGATGGGAAGGCTGTTTGTGTCTTTGGAACAAGGAATAACTACATATTTTTTCTGTACTTTTCCTTTACAAAGGCCCATAGACACCATTAAAAACTACCCCTACTTTTGATTAATCTACTTAGGAATATTTGTTGCATTCTGTGCCAATTTCTATTGGGAGAACTAATGCTAAGTAGAAGTGATCTCCATCCTTTGAGTTTCCAATCTAGTAGAGGAGGTAAATATGCAGAAAATAATTTAATTAAAATTATTATGTGAAAAGTACCAGAGGAAATATAAAGCGCTCTTGGAGTTCAGTAAGATGAAGCGGGAGTTTCTTACTGATCATGGAGACAATAGTAGATGACAGACACTTGGGTGAGCCTGCAATGAGGAGATAACATTACAGGCAGAGAAAACAGAGCAAAGACAGAGATAGAAAACTGCAGGATGTGTCTGCAAAGCAGTTTGGCTTGGCCAGATTATAGGGTGTTGGGTGGGCGATGCTGGAATGGGGATGGGGGTTGTGAGTGCCTATGCCTGGTTTTCTCCTTCCCTTCCCCCTTCCCTGTGTGAATGCAATTCTCTGGAAAGGATTTTTAGGATCTGCCTCATATCTTCCCTTTTCTTATTGCTGTAGTAAGTTTTCCAGGTTTGCCTGGTGCTTGTCTAAAGAAGTCTGTGTGAAGAGTTCTAGCTCTGTAAAAAGATATCAAATTTGGTCCCACTGAACAATTCTAGGAAAAAAGCTTTCAGCTCCCACATGCTCTTAGTCTTGTGAAAACAACTGATACTCCCCATTCTCATTCTTAGCTTATCAGGTGGAACTGGGAAGCCCAAGGAAAGAAAAATTTAGAGGCTAAATATTCTTTGTCCCAGTGAGAGAAACACACTCTGGCCTTGTATGTAATCTGTTGCTTTGCCTCTGGGTCTGCTTCCATCATGGCTACCACAGTGACCATTCCATGGGTCTAGTCAGATCCCCCTTAAAAGCATTTGATGGCTCTCCTTTGCTGTCATTGCAGAGTTCAGATTCCATAATATAGTATCTGGGGTATGTTCCTCTCTAAGCTCCAGCTCACCGTTCCAGATAGTGATCTCAGGAGACCCTGAGAAAAGTAAGAAAAACTACCAGTTGGGGTTCAGATCTGGGTTCTCGAACTGACTCTGTAACTATGTTACTCTCAGTTCTTCCATTGGGTCATCAGTGTTCAAATTCCTACTTCTCTCTTTACCTCTTCTTGGCCCCTTAGACTGCAAGCACTATGCGAGTGGGTGTTGTGTCTTACTTGTGGCTAGATCCCTACAGCCTAGCACAGTGTCTGAAACCTAGTAAGTGGTAGCAAGTATTGTCGGGCGAGTAAGTGAATAAATGCTCTGCATTCTGTTAATGCAGGTGTCTTGGGGGGTGATCTCCTTTATCCTCTGAGATTGTTTATTTGCTTATTCATTTGTAGAGGAAAATGAGATAGCAGTGATGTGTTCTGGGAGCAGTGCCTCTGCTTCTCTTCCCACTGCCTGCCACTGTGGACATGCAGCCCAGTCCATGCAGCTTCTCATTGGCTCAGGGCCCCACTCCCAAACTCCTTTGTGCAGGGTGAGCCCCAGAGCCCCTTGCTTGAGTGTCTGCCCAGTGCTGGTCGCTGGATGAAAACCTCTCTTGTTCCACTCAGCACAATGTCACCATTATAGCCTCTATCCAGGGAAATGACACATGGCTGTTGGTCGACCCTGGGCCCCAGAAAGCAGATAGAGATCTGAGTGGTGGCTTCTGGGGAGAGAGAGTTTCATGGCTGGACGAAAAACTCTCCTTTTGTTGCACTTTCTGGTTTTTGTTCCAAGGCACCAGGCTCCTACCTGCACCCAGGCCACAGGTTCGGTGTCAGCTGTCACAGAGCCCAGAGCACTGTTGTGTCTGCAGGAAAAGGAGCATTTGTTCTTGTGCCCCTGCTACACATCCCCACCCCTTGGATCCTTCAGGAAAGGAGCACCCTTGGCTCCTTAAGTGAGGTTCACAGGGGAGCTGTGTGTGTGAGCCGACCATCTGGAAAAGCAGAGCACTCTTGTTCCATCTGAGTGCCAGGAGCCAGCAACTCAGTGAAGTGTGGCCAGGGGGCGATGGGCCTGCAATGGCCAGATCTTCAGACTTTTCAGGAAAACCCAGGAATCCAGATTTCAGCTTTTGATTTTAAAATATTGGTAACTAAGTCCAGCTGTTTTAAAACATTGTAGGGGCCAATTAAAATAACCCCTGTGGGCTTAAAATTGGCATACAGGAACCTTGAGAAAAATTGTGGGCCCATGAAGACTACTAGAGAGTTTGTCCAGCTGGGTGCCTCTACCTGGGGGCCAAGGTGATGATCATCCTTTAACCCTGCAGCAGGGACTAACTCTTTTATGAAAGAGTGCATTGCCTGCCCTGTCTTCATCTCTAGTATGCAGGCTGATTACAGGGTGCAGAGTGCAAAGTGAATTTCTTAACCTTGGAACTAGAAGAACTTTAGAGCTGAGAGGAGCCCAAGATTTTAGCTAGGCTGGTCTCTTTGTCTGATGAGGACTCAAGCCAAAAGAGGGAAAGAAAGCTTGCCTGGAATCACAAAAGATCTTAGAGACAGAACTGGGGAGTGGTACCTAGGGCTCTAGACTTCTGTGACATACAGCTGTGAAACCTTGAATGAATTATGTATCGGGCTCAATTTCCTCATCTGTAAAATGAGGATGAAAGTAGTACCCAGAGGATTAAGTGAAATCTGTAAAGTGCTTAGTGTAAAAGTAAAAGTTATTGTAATCAATGTGTATTTCCTCCGAGACATTGTCAGATGCTTATGGAAATATTAAGGAACACTGAACTCTCAGCCACACATCCAGGCTGCCCCCTGCAGGGAGTTTTGTGTAAACCAGACCATTCGAAACGGTAAATTCTTTTTTTTTTTTTTTTTTATTGTGTTGGTTTTGCCATACAATGACATGACACCGCCATGGGT